>PVKE010020270.1:0-20522 GCA_004027555.1 Craseonycteris thonglongyai
CCATCACCTTATATCTAGTGCCCACTCCCACCTCCCTCCACAACTGTCCCCCCGCTCCTCCCCCCTATCCTGGTAACCACCAAACCATTGAGTGTGTCCATAATGCTGGTGCCCTCTCCCACCTTCCCTCCCTCTCTCCCTCCCTCCTCCTCCCCCTCCCTCGGGCAATCACCAAGCTATTGAGTGTGTCCATAGGTCTCTGTGTCTTTGTTACTTTCACTTTTATATTCCACCTATAAGTGAGGTCATGTGTTTCCTGATTCTTAAGTCTGCTAATTTTTTGATGAATATTAAATTGTATCAAATGTTCTTTCTGAATCTGTTGAACTTCTCATGTGTTTTTGTTCCTTCATCTGATTATGTAGCAAGTTACTTAAATAGATTTTGTCATGTTAAATTATCCTTGTATTTCTGAGATAAACTTTATTTGATCATGTTGTGTTTGATATGTTTGCATGCTTTTCAATACCAGATTACTTATAATTACTGTAGTTAGTATTTTTGCATCTGTGTTCATAAATGAGAAATGGCATATAATCTCATTCTTCTAGAATCCTTATCTGATTTGGGCATCCAGGTTATAGCAGTCTCATAAAATATGTTGGCTATTATTACCTCCTCTTTTTTTGGAACAGCATGTTTAAGATTGATATTAACCATTGTTCATCTCTTTGGTCTTAAGTCCAAATTGATACTGCAAGTAAATGATGCACACATAGTTTTGTCGCACCAGAAGTGTGTAAACAGAGACCCTTCTTGTTTAAAGCAGGCCTTCCCCTACCCAGGGAGCTGGTCCTCACAGCTTCCTTTTGTGTTCCCAGTTTGGTAGGAGGGAGTTGAGAAAAGGCGAGGGTAAATCAAGGGCAAAATAGCTTGTTAATACTTTATCTGAGTGGCAGAAATCCAGGCCATTTTCTCAGCACGCCCTCTCTGTGAGCCAAAACGTATAGAATTCACATATACTTTAAAGGGTACTTTTGGATCCTTTTTTGTGTTTGCACATTTAAACCTAGTAAGTTTGGAAGCCTCTCTGATAGAAATGATCATTAACACCTCTTATTAGCTAAAATAGACACTCCTGATTGTTCAATTTGGTGGAAACCAATTGGCAGGCTCAGCATTCCTGAATTCCTATCAGTCCTTTTACTCATAGCAGGGAAGAGCTTTACCTGTTGCTCACTTGAAAAGAGTCCCCAGACTGCTGTACATCTCCAAGTGGATTTAACCTAAAGCTTGAACAGTGAAAGTGAACAAAAAATACATGTACAGATTATAATTGCTATAGTGTTTATAACAAGGAACTGCTGGGAACAAGTTGAACGTTCATCAGTAGGAGATTTGTTAAATTGACGTGCGCATAAATGGAACACCATGTAGCCATTACAAAGCACATGGTAGACCAAAGTGTCTGTTTTTACATGCAAAGATTTCTCAGATCTACTAAGAAACTTCCTACCCTATCCAGTATCATCGTGTTGTATCTTTTATTGTTTGCTTTTTCTTTTTCTCTCTGCTTGTCACTTAATCCATGCCAATATGGAGAAATGTTATGGTGCAGCTTTCTCCTAGAAATTAAATGGCCTGTTCCTTCAAAGGACAAAAATAAGCTAATTTATAGAAACTCGTATGGTAGGTATTTTAAAAAGCAATGATGAAACATTTAAATTGATGCCTTCATTTTTCTCTGGGTAAATTTATAAATTTCAGGCAGAGCACTCCAAATAGTATTATTTACTTTAAATATATCCAAAAAGTTAGCATTGTTCTTTTTATGTAAATATTTAAACCTTTTCCAGTATTTTATTTGTGAAAGTTTAGAGATGGAGTCTTTTGAATTCGCTCCTCCTGTTTTGTTTGCTTTGCTCCACCTCCCATCCCATCCCCACCCCACCCCACCCCACCCCCAGCAATGTCACATGTCCCTCAAAGCACACAGTCTCCCTGGGGCACCCTGAGGATGTGTGCATGGGAAGGAGAAGATGTAATCATATGCTGCTCTTTCAGTGACATGAGAGTGGTCTTTATGGATTGCCTTAACAGTTTTGATGCTGCTTTGATATTGCCTAAAAACTGCTATCCTCCCAAGCCCCCACCCACAGCTAACTAGCTAGCATCTTGACCATTAGAAGTCATGACTGAGTGGGTAAAGGTGGAGAGATGAGAAGAACCATTCTTGATTGAGATGGTATTGTGTTTATTGCACTCTTCAAATGACAGGATCCAAAACCCACTCTGACTAGCATGGCTGGGACAGACTCAAGAGTCCCCAGTGTGTGGAGGCATCTATTTGCCAGATTCTTGTAGACCCTGCCCTTCCATGAAGATGTTTTTTACATTCTTCTAGCCAATCAACTCATCTCGGGAACCCCATTAAATATTTCCCTGAGGACAGACTTGAACTCTGAACTGTCCAAAATACAACATTCAAACCTCCTTTGGTAACGTTTTCAGCAACTAGTCTTTCCAACCAGTCTCTCTTGCTTGATGCCTGATCATTGTTAATGAATAAGACTTTTTCAAACCACTTGTGTGCACTTACTACCAATACCTGATCCTAGTATACTGGTGACAGCATGCATTCTGGAATTCCCATGTTTAGATGCGAGCCCTGCCACTTACTGGCTGTAAGACTGCGGGAAAGTTTTGTTTTGTTTTTAATTTAAAATTAATTATTTTTCAACATAATTTCTAAAGTTATATGCCACCACAAGATTAAATGAAAATAGTAGTCTGCTCTATTTCATCCCCAATATCCATGCCCTAAAAACAATAATTTTCAGCTCCATGTTTCTAAATAACATGCTTAAAATGCTTTTTACTGATTTTTCCACTTTAAATACCAATTGACTTCCTCCTGTGGAAGACGAACTTAGTTCTCTACCCCACCCCGTCTCCATCACACGTGTGCCCTCATGTGCCCACTCTCTCCCTCTCTTTCTCCCACTCTTTGTCTCCCATATCATGTTCTATTCAACCACTTTGCATTATTGACATAATTATTGTCATCAGCATTATATAATCTTATTCTCAGATGTGCTTCTTAATATACTGATTATACTTCCTTTCCTATACAATTTGTTTTTCTTGGAGTTACTGGATGTCTCATTTTTTCATTGGGTTAATTTCCTCTCTATCTATTATTATGCAGCCCCAGGCTCTTCCGGAGCTGTAAAAGGTCTATGTGTTTGATGTGTTGATGGGTTTGAGCAAATTAAGAAGTTCAGCGTCTATTTTCTCCTTCTGATCATGCTGTGTTTGATATCTTTCTGAAAGCCTTTTGAAGACTCTGTCCATGGTGGTCTGAAATATCATGACTACATGCTTTCTTGTGGGTCTTTTTTCATACTTTCTCCTGCACACCCTATTTACCTTTTTAATCTGGAAATTTTTCTTTTATTTTTCCTTTGTTAATTTCTTCCCCTCCACTTTCCGTTTTTCTTTGTGGAATTCTTATTAATTGGATGTTGGTACTTCTGAATTGATCTTTTGGTTTTCATTATCTGTTTTCCCATATATATTCCATCCATGCATTGACTTTCTTAATCTTTATTTTAAACCTATGGAATTGTTCATTTCTGTTGTCATAGTTCTCATTTCTAAAGACTTCTTTCTTGTTCTCTGAATACAAACATAGATAGGTATATATTCCCATATGTAAGATTATATATATAAATCTTTTTTTAACTCTGAGGACATTAATTATAGATTTTTGGAAATTTTCTTTTGTTGTTTTTTTTGTTTGAGTTTCTTTTTTTGTTTTAGTCTCTTTCATGTTACAAGCTTCCTTTAATATCTGGTGACACTTGGCTATTCATTCATATTTAGGACTGAAGCACTAAAAAACTAACTGGAAAGATTGGGGGCAGGCAGCAGACAGTTGAATGTGTGCTTCTCTGTAGGTTGATAAGGAGCGAGCCCAGCATTTCTACTGGCAGATCCCCTCTTGGCTTCGAATGTCGTCTATAATTTTTTCTATTGAACTAGTCAGTTCCGGAGAGAGAAGTCCTCTAGCCTCCTGCTTTGGGATGGAATCTACATACCAGAGATCTGGGAACCAATGGGTGAAGGAGTATCATGGTTTAACATGCACACTTAACCTTAGATTCCTTCAGTCTGCTAACTTAGTAATTACCCTTCTGCTTTCCAGATTCTAAAATTTTGTTAACTGTTATTACCTTTCCCTGTTCTTTTTTGTCTTTGTGGATCTATACATTTTTTTTTTTTAATTCCTTCACTGTCATTTTAGTTGGGTTTAGAGAGAGAGAGAACAATAAATATGTATGTCTAATTTACCATATTTCTGGACAAGTTATTTAACCTCTATGTGTTTCAATTTATTGATCTGAGAAACGGAAGAAAATGATATTCCCCACCTCACAGGATAGGTGTTAAGATGAAGTCAGAAGACCCATTTATGATCTTAGCTCTGTGCTTGACACACAATCTGCATCAAGAAATATTAGCTGTAATCTTATAAATTATAAAACAGTAATAAATTTTACATTGTAGAAATGTCTGATAAAAGTGTCGTCTCAAATGAGTTGAACATACCAATCAGTAAAAAGGGTAAAAAAGATCCATTTTCTCCATCTCTTGGAATAAAATGTTAATATCCATTTTAGGGAGATAGGGAGAAATGATGTCCTAGCTAGATATCAAGATTTACTATTTTAAAATGGCATTAGTCAAGACACATGCTTTTCATGAGACCTAAAATGAGTTTCAAAATCAGTAGCAATCTTACTGCCAACAAAATTATTATTCATTTTACATTTTGAGCTTATAATTGTTTTGACTAAATTATTTTTCTGCTATGTTTGAATTCAGTAAACCTGAAATACAGTTAACTATCATTAACTACATACACTGGCAGAATTGCTTCTATATTTTATTAACAAACATTTATTAAACACCTACTGTACAAAATGTGGCCCCTAAACTTTCTGCCTGTGTCAACACAGATCAGTGAGCAAACATGTGCTATCTGAAAACATATACAAGATCTTACTGGGCCTTAGCTGCAGCATGAGATCAATGGACCAGGTGAATTGTCCATTCAGATCTAAAATGTGGTCATGTCACTTTTATACCCACCGCTGTTTATTAAGCCTTGACTCAAATTCGTAATCCATTTCCAGAACTACTTGTTTGTATACATATTAAACACATGCATACTTTGTGGAGCACGAGTATATAAATTACCCAATGTTGGTTATGTCCAGCCTGATGCAAAGAGAGCAATGTAACTAAGGTCTCAAATCTTTGCATTCTTGACCTGCCTAAGAGGATTTTACTTTAGTGGTGTGTCTTTAAGTGTCCAACTTTGGACAGTTGTGGTCAATCTGAATCATTTAATGACCAAAGACAAGCAGAATAGTAATTTAAGGATACAGAGAGCTTAAAATACATACACACAGTAAGTCAGTCTATTCTAGGAGGAATCGGGCAAATTCATTTTAGATTTCTTAGAAAAATCTTAATATTTATGTAGAATCAAGCTATGGCTGGCTTTCTATCTTTCATTTTTGCTTTGAGAGATCAAAGTAATTCTCAATTAAGCTTAAGGAACTAGCTAAAAATTTTATTTCACATTTGCTTGCTCTCAGATATAGGCAAATACCAGATATTTGTTGATGTCAGAATTATGTTAACTTAAATTTGGAAGATAACACAAGTTGGAACTCTAGATTCTAACTGATAAAAGAAAAATTTTAAATCAAGAATACTAGATGGAAAACATCTTGATGGCAGGAAGTGACCCTTGCATGGCCCCATTCAGCTACCTCAATCTCTTGCACATAGTTGTGTGACAGAATCAATAAGTGAACTTCTGTACACTTTGAGCACTGTTCATTAGAGCAAATGTATAAGTAAGTCATTCTTCAACACAAATGAAGCCCTTCTATACAACTCTTTGCGCATGTACTTATCATCTTCTAGGTAGTTCGTATACATTACGGTAATTTTATCTCCCCTTAACTTAGTTTTTGAGGCCAAAGACCAGGTCTCCACTTTCATACCCATCACGAGGTCTAGCAAAGAATTAGTGCTTGACTCATGCAAATCGCCACGTGATTAACAAACGCGCTGATTGCAAGCGTTCTCTGCTCCACAGCAGGCCTGGCCGAGTGGGACCCAGCAGATCCTGCTTCCCCCAGCATGGCAGCAGCTGACTGGAGTGGCCACCCACACGTCCGTGCAGCACGCAGCTGTGATTCCCGAGACCATGGCAGGCACCCAGCAGTTGGCCGACTGGAGGTAAGCAGGAGGCAGGCGTGCTTGAGCTGGGAGGCTGCTGGCTAGCCTGTGCCCGAATTCCCTGATTTGTAGAAAGCTTTTTAAATTAAAAAGATTATGTGGGATCTGACTACAGTTTAAGCATGAGTAATTTTTAAATAAATGTGCCAGAAAACAAGAAAATCGGATTCATTACGTTATGGTCTGTTGTCACTTTCTACCCCAAATTCAGTTACATCATTTAATCACCAGTGTAATTCACCGAACTTGGCTCTGAGAGATTTTTTATTGTTTCTCAGAATTCAATTCCGCTCCCCCAAAATGAAGATTGCTTACCAGCGAAAGAATATAGAAAAAGGTCCTCAAGGCTCCTCAGCAACTCTAGGATGTGTGTTTTGAGACATGGGCACACTGGCATCTCCTCAACTCTCCCAGGGGAAAGCTTGATGGGCAGGGTTTATTTCGAATGGCAGACTGCCTGTTTGCTAAGTGTGGCTCTTCAGTTAATAGTCATCTGATAGATCAAAGTCCACTTTTCACAGACCCCAGAGGCATCCAATTGACAGCTACCAGCACGTCATACCCCCTGCTGTTCCCAGAACTCACCTCATCCCACTCCCTTCCTTCCCCAGGCACTGCTCTGTTGTTTTTATGGCCACTTTCCATTTTTCCTTGTACTTCCACCCATCTCAACACCGCCATAATACCCTTCTTCACCAGTGCAGAGCCAAATGGCAACCCCCAAGTTGTCCCCAGCTTCCCATTCCCCATGAGAGACAGCCCAAACATCAGGGCAGGTCATACCCCTCACCCTCTGACAGGCTCTGTACCAACAATGGGGCCTCCCCCTCAGTTCCTTTTCTGACCTAAAAGAGCTCTCAGTAAAATGTAGAGCCCCAGTCAGGCCTTAGCTGCAGCTCCCTTCCCTCCTCCATTGAATTATCTGACCAGTGAAGAGAGTGTATAAGCTTTTCCCACAGCCCCACTCACTTCTCACTGACAACAGCGCCCCCATGTCCTCCCACCCCCACTGGAAGCTCTTCCAAACCAGCTAAAGCTGGGTTCAGTCTTGGCTCTGCATGCCAGGGCAAACTATGAGCTAGATGAGCTTCAGTTTGCTCTTCAGCTGAGTGGGGATAACAAGGTCTACCTCAGAGGACTGCTGGGAGGCTTAAATTAAGATAAAATACAAAGCACTTGACCTGTATTGAACATGTGCCATACCAGCGCCTAATGCATGACAGGGATTAATAAATGTGTTTCTTCCCTTCCCCCTTTGGCATCAGTTCATACTCAAGACCACCTTCCCTCTCCAGCTCATGAGGAACAACAGCCAAGTGGAAGGCTGCTTGACTGTTTTTTGTTTTCCATACTCCTTTTTCACTGTGTCTTTAGCATTTAGAGCTCATTTAATTTCAGCAATACTCACATATCACACATATTTTCTTATTCCGCATCCATCATCTCTTCCTTGGTTACCACAGAAAACACTTAATGCCTACACACTCACCTTCTCCATTTCATGTGTGGACCAAAGAGCATGCATAGTGATGGCTAATGAATAAAAGAGAAGTACCAGTGTTAGGCCTGTATCAAAGGAAAAAGAGCCATGTTTGTAGACAAACAACAAAATAAAGAAGCTGATAATGTATCAGTTCCTAAAGTCCATGTAAATGTGCAAAAGACTACCAGAATCTCTACAAAAGTATCTTCTTTTTTTTTCCTGTTCATCCTTTACCCCCAAGCTGCTAAGATACATTTTATAATATTTTTTAAAATGCAAATAAATTCTCCTATAGTGTTTAATGTATTACCGGTAAGTGGACTTTTATGAGCAAGTTGAATTAACCCCTTTTCTGTGGGAAAACAAGTCTTTGAGTTCTATACAACCCAGATCATAAGAACTTTCAAAATATAACCCATCTTTAAAATAATTACTACTAGTATGTCTATCAACATGCCTGGGTGTTATTAATTTTGATTTAATTCCAAACTCTATACATGTCTTCTCAACCTTCAGTTAATCTAACTGTTCATTCACCAAGCATGTAATTAATTGCTTAGCTGCTACATGACTGAGCATTGTGCTAGCCACTGAGAGAATTCAAAAGAATGTTAACATTTCCTAATACCCAAAACATGGCTCCCAGTCTTCAAAGTTTGTTTTGCACATAAAGGACAATTTCCTCATTTATAAAATGGCATCCCTAAGATATCCTGCCTACCTCAGAGTGGGATAACCCATTGAATGCTCTTTGTAAATTCTATGATAAAATACACAACACCTGTTCAGGGACTTTAAAAGCTGTAATGAATATTTATCTGCTCTTCCCAGAATTTAAGATGAGCCTGCGTACCTGGCATTCTTCCCACTTGAAATGTCTTTTTTCTCAGTCCCCAACAAACTGTTCCTGCCATTCCTGCAGAAAAGCACACATCACTATACCTGGGGAACTTACCTGCTAGAGAGCTCACCTGACTAGGCTCGTCTCTTCAACCCCAGAGCTTTCAACTAGGGAGGAACCTTTATCATAAAAAGAAGCCCTGTGTTTCTAAAACCTATAAAGAGTCTTGTTTTCCCACCTCCCTTTCAGGAACACGCATGCTCACGGCAGCCATTACAATCCCATCATGCAGCAGCCTGCACTATTGACTGGTCATGTGACCCTTCCAGCAGCCCAACCCTTAAATGTGGGCGTGGCCCATGTAATGCGACAGCAGCCAACCAGCACCACCTCGTCCCGGAAGAGTAAGCAGCACCAGTCCTCTGCAAGGTAGGTGGTACGAGAGTGCCTAGACGTGAGAAACCGCAGGAAATCCGAAGAAACCTGTTGCGTTAGGGATATCAGCATGTGCTCTGAATCCCTGGGGTGGGACACAGAATGGCCAGCCCAGTGCTCTGTGCCCCGTGGCTAGCGCTAGGGGGTGACAGAGGCGCTCATTCTTAGATCTGTGCAGGCCTGTGCCTGACTCTTGCCTCACCCTCCACAGGCTTTGTCAGCACCCTACAGATGGCGCCTGGAACCACAGTGTTGCTGCCAGGGCCTTGAGCGAGTCTGTCCCCTTCCACTTCTCTAGAAATCCCTCAGACTCACCTGTGAAGTAGCACTTGGAAATCATAATAACTTACAAAAAAACAGTAGTGTGGCTGTTTTTGAAATCTAAGGTCAGAAATTTAACTCATGTCACTGCTCACTTTAATATAAGCAATAACTTGTGTTGATAGACACTAACCAGCCGAACAATAGTCTTGCCCATTCCTTTTCAATCCACTCATTCGCATCTCAGTGAACTGTTAAAAGTCAACATCAACACAAGGCCACACACTTTATGATTCCATATAGATGGCACTTGGGAAAAGGCAGATCTGTGAAGACAGAGACCAGCTCAGGAGTTGCCAGGGACTAGGGTGGGAGAGCAGGGGGTTGACAGGGAAGGAGCATTAGGGAACTTTCCAGGGGAGGGAAAAAGTTCAGTGTCTGGACTGTGGTGAGGGTTGCATGATCATACATTTGTCAAATCTCATCAAACACTTCAGACGGGAGACTTAATGTAGGTATACCACAATAAACGTGACTTTAAAAAAAATAGAGATTTCAAACCAAAAAATAAAATCAAGATCAAAATTGAGCAACTGCAAAAAAAAAAAGATTGTGCACCTGCAGGACTACCCTGCGTTTCTGTCCGACGGCACTGATGTGAGGCACTCAGTGGTTTGGAATGGTTAATTAAGAGAAGGCCAGTATTTAAAATGTCTAGTAAAGTTAGATTTTCTACTTCCTCGTGTAGCCCGGCACTGGAAATGAAGTCTGCCGTTTTCATTCTCATTCAAAAATTAATTCAACAGCTGACTCCCTCAAGCGGTCATCCTTCGATTCCTTATGCAGATGTTACTGACAGCTCAGAGAAATTCATCTCAGACCAGTGGCAGGCCTCCAAAATGCTTTTATTTGGCAGCCCTGTGACAACACACCCATGTCATTATTAGACTGGGCAGCAACTCAGGCCATCTCAGTCCCCGTGCTTTGTCAGTCCCAGCCGGGGAGGTGGCCACACAGAACACTGGCCTGACCCAGGGCTGCCGTTAGCACCCTCGTGGCCAGGTAAGGGCAGTAAGAACCCTGAGCCCCCCAAATTGTTGACAAGTCCCTCCCTGTTGCCTGCTCACCACACAGCTAGCTTTTTGAGGCTCATGGCCAGTGCATTTCTAGGTCAATATAATTATAGTGGAAGTGATATATTTGCCTATTTTTAAGGCCAATGCCTTAGGCAAAACAGCCTGAAAAGTTGGAATGTTCTCCCTTGTTGGGTCGTGTGGGCAAGCATACTTTTCTTTAATAATGCCAGTGGAGATACTTTAACTGCTGGAGTGGTGAAAACACGACCTCAAAATTGTAACACATTAGCAATAACAAATATATAGGTTTATGGTAAAGTACATAAAGTACACTGTTTTCTTGTCAGTAAAACTTATTGTTAACCAGCCTCCCAAAAGGAATAAGCAACATATCTGATACTACCTAAATAGAAAATGAAATAAATCCACCTTTATGGAATTATTTTTATTTTACTGCCATCCCTTTACTTGAGAGGTAGAATCTCTAAAAACATTATCAAAGTCTTCAGCTTCATTACAGGTTGGCTTTGGTTTCACTGTACAGATATGACTAAGATGAGCAAGGATTGATGGGGTGAGGGAAGGGTAAGTTATGGTTCCCCTAAAGTTACTGGAAACTACATTGATTAAATTGATAAGGAATCTTAAGTTGATCAAAATCAAGATTTAAGGGTCCCTTTTTAAGAACACCTTTTCCTCTGCGCTTTTCCCAAAGTTTCTTTACAGTTGAAGCAGACTGATAAGTTCCTATGAGGCTCCGGTGTCAAAATCCAGGGGGAAAATTTTAATTATACACACGCAGATACTTTCATAGTCATGTCCCTGTCCCAGAGGAGGGAAAGCTAAACTTTCACCAGTGTTAGATCCTATAGATCTAGAAACTCTTAAGGCGTGAGAGCTTTAGTTTACTAAATGGTAAACCAGCCATTAGCAAGAAAACCAAAGCTTTGTGTGGCAAGTCCCATTTCTTCTGCCTCTTTCCCAACAAGATCCAAGTACGTTTGGGAGGATGAGGAGACAGCTCAGGAGGCGTCCTTGACCCTGAAGACAAGGCTGCACTGGAGCAAACACACTTAAATCCAGGGTGTTGCATCTGCCCTCACAAGACCAGCCTCATCTTGGGCACAACCACTCCCCTTCTTAGCGTCCTGCTGCTCCTTTTGTCCTGCTTGGAGCTGGTGCACAAGGCCAAGCCAGAGCCCTGGGGAGGCCACAGGCTGCTGCCCCATCTGTGTGGTTACAGATTAAGTCTGAATGCCCTGACCCTCGAAGTTCCTGACGGAGATTTGGCAGAACTGGGGCTGCTAGACAGGTGGGCTCCTTGGAAGTCACTGCTGGGCTGACCTTTCTCTGTGGATGTGTGTGGCTTTGTTGTTACAGAAATGTCTCCACCTGTGAGGTGTCCTCCTCTCAGGCCGTCAGCTCCCCTCAGCGGTCCAAGCGCGTCAAGGAGAACACGCCGCCCCGCTGTGCCCTGGTGCACAGCAGCCCCGCCTGCAGCGCCTCTGTCACGTGCGGCTGGGGCGACGGGGCCTCCAGCACCACCAGGGAACGGCAGCGGCAGACGATCGTCATTCCCGACACCCCCAGCCCCACGGTCAGTGTCATCACCATCAGCAGTGACACTGATGAGGAGGAGGAGCAGAAGCATGCCCCCACCAGGTGAGGCCCTGCCACCTCCAGGCACTGCGGGCAGGGCTCACACAGAGACGCTTGTCTGGCTCTGGGCCACTGTCCACCGTCGAACATAGTGATCCCTCTCTCCTAGCCCCTGAATTGTGGCTTTGCCACCTCCTAGAAGCCTAGCATGATTTCATAGGAATTACAAACAGATTTTCCATAATTGTTCAAAGCCGAAATAAGTTTAAATCACTTTGGTCTTAAAGTTATAGGCCCTATCCATTTGGGGGACTTGCGACCGTAAAAACCAGGCACACAGTGCCAGTGTAAGCCTGCCGCAGGCTATTGAATGTATTCCCAGTTGGTTAGAATATTTCTCTAATATTACCTTGGCTCTCTCAGAATTGAAAATAATTGTCCAATTAATCAGAAATGTCCCTGTTTCTGATTAACCCAATCATTCAAACTGCCAGTTGGCTCTTCACCAAGAAAGCATTACTGTTTATTCCAAGGTAGTAAGAACTCATTTTACTCTGTGCTTCCTGGGAAAAGGGGAGAGAGATTTACTGTATTTGCATGACCGTTGGCCCTGGCGCCAGAGCCTCTCCCTGTGCCTTCCAGCCAGACTTGAGCAGAGTGCGGTTTGTGCCTGGGCCGCCTGCTGCACTGTGGCATTTGCCCCTCCGGAGCCGTCGGCCCCCTCGCCTTCTGCAGCCCCAGGGGCCTCGGGACCCCATGGACACAAAGCCTCACAATCCCAACCTGCTGGCTCTGCACATTGGGACAGCCCAGCGCCGCCAGTCACACATCCTGTGACCCGATGCAAAGCTTAGCAGTTTCAATTAGGCCCAAATTGTGCATTCCTGATTGGATACAGTGTTACTAATTAGTCATCACAAATCCTTTCAATTGGATAATAAATTCCCACACTTGAAATCATTCTGAAATATGCAGACAGAGTAATGAAAACATTCTTGCTATAGCTACTTCACGGGGCATCTTTCCATCTTGTTAAGAACTCAGATTTTGTTTTTTCATGGTAGGGCTGCTGTCTCATTGGAGTGGCCTCTACCCCCACTTCAAGCCTTGGGCTGACCCTTGGTGTAGCTCAGAAAGGAATATAATGGGGCACTCTGGTCCTATTACAGCACTGCACCAGGGACCAGAGGGGCCGCAGGGCCAGGGAGACCAGGCACACTGCTTCCCTGCCCACCTGCCTGTTCCAGGACGGGCCTCGGTTTTCTTCTTAATAACAGCTCTAAGTTGAGTCAATACTCCATACACCCCAGTGCCTTGTGCCCCCCAGCCCAGGAATATCATGGGCTCAGGCAGTCCCTTCCCAAAGAAAGGCTCTTCCCAGTCCCGGACCGGCCCCCAGCCTGAGCAGCCGGCCCGCATGTTTGTCTCATTGATCATGAGGCAGGCCCGGCAGCCCACACAGCCCTTTGCCACAACTGGAAGAAAGCAGAAGCAATTTAAAAATGTGACAGTTGACCAGATTGGAATATCATTTCTGAAGTACGAGGTTTGAGTTGACATAGACTGTCCACACATGTGCTCAGGAGAGAATCAAATAGCGTGTCTGAAGAACAGAGGCGCCGACTCTCCAGCCAGCCTCCAGGGCTGAGAGCGCTGAGCAAAGCCAGAGCGCAGCCCACTCCCGCAGCTGTCCCCAAGGCCCGGGAAGAGACAGAACGCAAGGGCTGCAGCGTGTGAGGACCCTGATGCAAGCGGCCCCAGGCATGGGGGACGGCAGGGAAGGAGCCCAGGGCTAGGTGCACATGTGAGGAGCGGCCACCAGTAGTGACAGTTGGCCACTGAGTCCCTGAGCGTCGTAAAGTGGAAAACACAGGGGCCGCCTGCCGCCTGCCCAGGATCGTGAAATGGGTGGAGACAGAACACTCAGTGGGGGAGCTGCAGCGGAGACGGGGGTGTCATCATGAAGGCTTTCGGCTGTCTGCCACCATGACAGGAGGCTCTGAATGACATGATAGTGAGTTCTGGAAAGAGCAAGTGACTGTTGCCTTTAGAAAGAGTTGTAGGACCCAAGAAGACGGGAACGTGTATGTGACTCTGAGTAGGATGAAACAGAAACCAGTAGCTGTTTTATCTATAGAGAAATGACTGTGTAATGTGATCACATTATTGTGACTACATTTTGGAATAAGAAAAAAATGGCTAGAATATGATTATTCATCCTTAGAAATCAGGATTATCCTAAAACATAACACAGTAAATATTTACTGCTCCACCAGTATAAGCTATCATGCTAGGAACTCAGGTGTTATATTAATATCTAGTCCTCAGGAGGTTTGCAGGGCAATCAGCAAGATGAGACCCATACAAATCATTATAAGACAAAGCAGAGAATCAAAGGGTGCAAAGGGCAGATAGCTTGAGGGGACTTTAAGGCCAAAGGTCTGGGCAGGTGTGGATAAGCAGTAGAGGAGATGAGCCTACAAATTCCAGCAAGAGATAGTAGCAGGGGGACAGCCTCCGAGGTGGGATGGGAGCAAGAGTATGTGGGACCAGTCAAAGAGAAAGTGGGAAGCGAGGAAGAAAGGGGTTCCAGAATGGAAAGGGGTCTTTGGGGGCCTCCCCTTAGAGTGGTCAGCTTTATCAGAAGTACTGAGCTCATGGGACAGCATCAGTTCTGTACTCCCAAATGGGAGCCACTTGGCAACGCTCCGCTAGGAGTTTCTCTAGCCATCAGTGTTCGCCTTGAACAGCAGAGACTTTCCTCCCTGCCTCTGATCTCTCTTGTTGCCAAAGCTGATTTCTCCTGTGCCCTGAGCGTCTTGACTCTGATATGAGTTCCTGACCTCATTGCCTATTTGCCGAGTCTATGCCGGGGCTAGCATATTTCATTTGCAGGGCTAGCCGTGTAATTGCCTGAAACGCGGATTACTCCCCTGTGTATTCCAGCCTCAACACCAGCTAGAGAGTCAGGGGGGTGGGAGCGATGATGCTCTCAGGGTGGTGAGTACAGGGTCAGATGGCAGCTGCTCCACCACCAAGTCTTATAGAGCCAACTGAGACCAGTAACGGTAAACCCACATTTTTAGACCTAATTACAGGTGTCACTTCATCTCCCGGGCCAGATGACATTGCCTAAAATCGTGAGAGGAATACCAAGGCACAGTTATTATTTCTGACCCCCTAGTGCTCACTTCGGCAGCACATATACTAAAATTATCCCTGAACCCCAGGATGTGACACTGTTAGTTGCCAGTGTAGGTGGGTGGTCAGCATCTCCCACCTGAAAGGAGGACCCAGAACACAGTGGGCAGTCTGGGCAAGTGAGTGGAAGGGCCGGGATCATAACTGACATCCACCAGGTATTCTCACCTGCACCATCCCGTGCATCATTTGATGAGGTACACAAGGCCTGTGGTTCTAGTCTCATTTGATAGATGAGGAAACCGAGGCCCAAGATAAAAGTTCTAAGAAGCAGAATTGGCAGTCTTAATTACCGGTACTGGCAAAATAATTGATTTCTCTTCAGTCATTAATTAAACAAATTCTGTCCTGCCCACTCCTCTGACCACTACCATGCCCACACACACTTTTGTACACACTGTGTGCAGGACACCAGGCTGGGGCTGTGGGGAGCGAAGAGTAGCCCTCGCTGAGCCCTGACTGGGTGTCAGGCGTCTGTCAGTGCAGTGAGAAGGGCTGACGTCAGTTCTTATTCTTTGAGAACATTACGTAGAGTGAGAAGGCCAGGAAAGACTCAGCGGCCTCCCTTTTCTCAGTGAGTTGCTGTTGGACGAGGGGCCCCTGTGGTCAAGGCTAGAAAATTTACCTAAAGACAGAAAACAAATTAAACGGATAGTGTTCTGGGTCCCCCAGGATTCAGTAGTAGAACCAATCTTAAGTATTTATAAATGATTTCAATTAGAGGAGCATTTGATTGTCTGCACATGCTGAATAAGCCACCTTTCTTCCTTGAAATCTCAGTGGACAAGGTTTATAGGTGGTGCGTGTCTTATGCAGACCCTTCTGCTAGCCTTGCCTTGTTAAAATGTGTGACCAAAGTGACTCATGGCAGCTCGTCAACCAGAGATCATTTTGTCCAGTCTCCCTTATTTGTTCACTTACTCATTCGTTTGATGATCTGGTGGATGGGTTTTGTTTTACTTAGGTCACTGGGGCACTGCCACATTCTGACCCATTTCAGTGTCAGCAGCTGCTCAGAGTACAGGGTCCAGCAGAAGTAACACCCCTTTTTTGAGCTGGTCATCTATACCAAATATATTATTACAAAATCATAAGCATGTAATTCTGTAACATAATATCACACTCAAGTACACTAGATGATATTTTAGGTGAAATGTTCAAATCGCTGTCCCTTCTTGTACGAGACAAAGCAAGCTTTACGACGCTCTGGCAGACCCTGTATTACAGCTAATGACACCTGAATGTCAACTTCAAGAAAACTAATTCATAAATATCACTCAATCTTTTCGATATGAAAATAATTACTTGGATCACTCTTTATTTTATTTATTTATTTTTGACAGAGAGAGAGAGAGAGAGAGAGAGAGATACAGAGACAGAGAGAGAACTGAACTGGGGGAGCTCCCAGTTCAGCATATGGTTCCGCACGGGCCCGGGCCGGGATTCGATCCCCAGTCCCCAGTGCTACAAAGTGAGCGCTTAACCCACTGAGCCATCCCGGCTTCCCCGTTGACTCACTCTTTAAATGTTTATATAAAAAAACTTTTTGGGGGAAGCCGGGATGGCTCGGTGGGTTAAGCGCTCACTTTGCAGCGCCAGGGACCGAGGATCGAATCCCGGCCCTGGCCCGTGCAGAACCATATGCTGAACTGGGAGCTCACCCAGTTCAGTTCTCTCTGTCTCTGTCTCTCTCTCTTCTCTCTCTCTCTCTCTGTCAAAAATAAATAAATTAAAAAGAAAGATGTGCATATATTAAAAAATTTAAAAAAATAAAAACTTTTTGACCCATCATGTTCTTTATGCTAAATTGAAAATCGAGAGAAATTATTATAGAAAAGACACAGTCAGGAAACTGACAAACTTGCTTAAAACAATTTGGCCTGAAAGCTTAGGATCCACTTAACAAAGGGGGAAAACACAAATACACTTATTTATTATTACATGAGCGAAATGAACCCAAAATGAAGTTCATTTCCATTGCCACCTACAACCATATTGCTGGCCTCATTCCTGCGATTGATTTATTAACTGACAACCAACACAGTGTGGGCTATGGAGGTGTCAGATTCAAGCTTGAGTGAAGGAGCAGAGAACCCAAACATGGTATCATTTGAAGGGGCTGTATTGCTTCCCAGTTTTGTTACAATAGGCCCCACAGTTGAACAAGATTTTAGTCACATACCTCATCTCCGGAGGTGGAAGATTTTCTATAAAACCCACGTCACTGCACCCTCTTTACTGGCTTCTTATAAGCTCGCCAGTGGGCTGAGCAGCGTGGTTCGGGCTGCATTTTGAAGGAGAGACTGCACCATACTGTCCCCTGCAGCATGTCCTACCACTTCAGCACGCTGCAAGCCATCACTGGCATTCTCTTGGCTTCCTCATCCCACTCCTCAGGGCAGGGAGAGGATTCGATAGAGCCAAGCTGGGTGGGTGGGCCTAATGGGATTTGGAAAAGGTGGAAGAACTAATACGTGCTTCTGCTTTGTGAAGTGGGGTGACTGCTCATGGAGCTTTTAGGTCCTGTTTCTGATTGCTCTGTGTAGGTGTGCGCACATGTACGTAGATATAAATGTGTGGAGAATATCATCTGAATGGAATGTGCATACCAAGTTGAAAATGTGGGTTCATTTATTCTCACTAATGACTTTAAGGTGGGAGTGCATAAGCCTGGAGTCACCAGCTTCTGTCTCCGCTCACATGAAGGGCTGGTTGAAAGCAGTCAGCCTGTATTTGTAGTTGGATGGAGGGGGATGAGAACGGCGAGCACAGTCCACACCCCACTGAAGGTGGCCGGGCCAGCGGCTATCACCTCCCAGCTGGGACGCCTGTTGCTGCAGCCACCCCGATGCTTAGAGAAGACCATGCAGGCAAGTGCGTCCCTGGAGAAACCAGAAGGAGTTTCAGGTGGCTTACGTCCTCCGCCTTTGTGGATGGAGGGGTGGGGTTAGCAGAGATGCTGTAGCATAGTGATTAAGAATGAGGGCAGGCTCTGGACAACTCAACCACAAGAGAACCAATAACTTAATTTAAAAGTGGGCTGAGGACTGAAATAGACATTTCTCAAAAGAAGACATGTAAGCGGCCAATAGCTGTATGAAAAATGTCACTGATAATTAAGGAAATGCAAATCAAAACTACAATAAGCTATGACCTCACACCTGTCAGGATGGCTGTTATCAAAAAAAAGCAAAAGATAGTAAGTATTGACCAGAATATGGGGAAATTAGAACCCTTGTACAGTGTTGAAGGGAATATAAATTGGTGCAGCCCTTATGGAAAACAAAAATGTTAAACATAGAGCTATGACATGACCCAACAATCCGCTTCCAGATACTTATCCAAAAGATTGAAATCAGGGCCTTGAAGGGATGCCTGCACCCCCATGTTCATTGCAGCTTTATACGCAGTAGCCAAAATGTGCCAACAACCTGAGTGTGTCCATCAGGTGAGTCGGCACACAATAGATTAAAAAGAAATGTGGCGTGTATGTACAATGGAATACTATTCAACCTTAAAAAGAAAGAAATTCCACAATATGCAAAAACCTCTTACAGGAGTTATCTAAAATAGTCTAATTCAGAGAATCAAGGAGTAACCTCTCAGTGGCCCTGGGCTATGGGTAGGGGCAAATGGGAAGTCACTACCCAATACGTTTCAGTTAAGCGAGATGAGTAAGTCCTAGAGAGCCACCGTACAACATTGTACCTGTAGTCAACTGTACTATATTGTACACTTAAAATTTTACAAGAGTAGATCTCATGTTAAATATTCTTATCACAATAAAATAAAATTTAAAAAAATAAAGCTAAGACCCTGCTTAGTCACCAAAAAAGTGCTGGTTTTTGGTTCAAACCTGACTTTGTCCCTAACTAGCTATTTGACCTTCAGCAAGCAAGTGACCCACGCTCTCTACATCTGAAGTTGGTTCTTTTTTTTTTCTTTTTTTTTTTAAGATTTATTTTATTGTTTTTGACAGAGAGAGAGAAGGGGGAGGGTCCAGAGCAGTCTCCATAGCTGTACATCATCAGTTTTCGACATGGTTTTGTTTCACATAGATGGGGTGGAGGGGTCCACGCAGGGCAGGAACTGGGCTGGGGGCCTCCCACATGGAAAGCACACCCCAGTTCAGCATGTGGGTCCTCACAGGCCAGGGCTAGGATTCAAACCTTGGTCCCCAGGGCTGCAAAGCAAGCACTCAACCCACTGAGCCACCCCAGCTTCCCCTACCCTGGTCTTGACAGATGGAATTGACCAAGGTTAGCAAATAGAAATCAGAAATGCATTTCAGATGGGGCCCCACGGGGGAGGGGTCGTAGGTTTGTGTCTCATCTGTGGCATTGTTTTTCCATTGGGGCTGATTTCTTTACTTCTTAGTGCCTTATTTCTTGTCATCATTTTTAAATGATGAAAATCATTTATTGCCATGACAACACAGTGCACTACTCGTGAACTCTGGCAGCTTTGTTCTTTGTGCAGAAATGATCTGTTGAGGCCATTTGAGCAAATATTTCTCATTCTACTCCTATCCCTCTCTCACTTCCATTAACCAATTCATAATGAGTGGTAAGCAATCGATAATAATTAGACACTATAGTGGACTGAATCCCAGTTGAATCGATACATCTCAGCCTAAAGAATCCATAGTAATAATGTCAAATGTGTGCTCATTTTTAAAGTGAATTATTTAGCAGTTTCCCATTTGTTCTCTAATCTGCATAGTACATTCAGGTAGAGCTCAGAGATTTCTAACAATAGAAGAGATTAAAAACAGTTATCAAATTAACTCACCTTTTCCAAACCTATCATGTTTCCAAACCTATCACCTATCAGTCCAAAAAGATAGATAAATCAGCATGGGACTGTGTTGTACCTATTTGCTCATTAGGTGTAGGGATGTCCCAGCTCCAATAAATGGAATGGGAAACCTGTTGCTATTTCATTGGTAGATGGCCCTGAATTCTCATAGTTCATTCTAGACCAAGTTCGTCCAACCTGAGGCCCACGGGCCGCATGTGGCTCAGGATGGCTTTGAATGCAGCCCAACACAAATTCGGAAACTTTCTTAAAACGTGAGATTTTTTTGCTCTTTTTTTTCCAGCTCATCAACTATGTTAGTGTTAGTGCATTTTATATGTGGCCCAGGGAAGCCAAGAGGGCTGGATACCCCTGGTCTAGATTCTAGACCAGGCTCAGCTGTTACAAGACTCTGGCCAGACAGCTGTCCTTCAGGACCGGAAGCTCACTGACTCGTGCAGTGGCCCATTGTATGTTCACATAGTTCCAATTGCCAGAAAATTCTTACACTGAGCTGAAGCTTTTCCACAATTTCCAAATCTGAGTGAAGAATTTTAAATATGTCCAACTT
>PVKE010020271.1:0-18280 GCA_004027555.1 Craseonycteris thonglongyai
AATTTATTTTCTTCATGAGCCTATATCTCGAAAACTTAATAAGTGATTTAAAAAATAAAAAATAGTTTTGAACATATATTTTACTTATCTACCCATACCTCGCTGGAATGCACCTTATACTGAAACACAGTGTATAAACATAGTATGCATTTCACACCCCTTCTTCCCCCTTAGACTATGCCTATGACAACAAGTCGATTGTGACACACTTTTAAGATAAAAAGTAGATCTTATATACAGAAAAGTTGGCCACCCCTGGCATACACACACACACACACACACACACACACACACACACACACACACCATTCGGCAGTTTAACCTAAAAGTTTTCTTCTCACATACATCCCAATGTGAGGCGTGGTTTGCTCCTCTGTGTAGTCTGCCAGGGACCCAAGCTGATGGAGCTCACCTGGGGCATCACCATCTCCCTGAAGGATTTTTGAGGAGAGTGGGATATTATACATAAGGATTTTATAGGCCACTGGGAAGTGGCATCATCACTTCCACTTATGTTCTGTTGGCTGGAACTCAGTCACAAGATGCGCTTAGCGGCAGAGAAGTCCATGAGATGTAGTCTAGAGGCAGACCCAGGAGGCAAAGACATTCGTTTTGATGAACAGGTAGCCTGGTTCTGTCAGGCTGTGGAAAAAGATCATGGTCATTTTCTTTAGTAGGGAAAAGGGCCAGTGTGTTGTTCCTGCCCTAGAAGTTATCATTTCACATCCAGCTGCCCTATAACCAAGGCTATAACTGGAGAAGTTTTATCCTATTAAATCTACTAAAAACATTTTAATGTTCACATATTTTTATATTATAATCCGGATATTTTTGTGTGTGAACCACTTTGTGAGTTGTCATTAGTTCATGAAATCAGAGCACATTTTTTTTTAAGATTTATTTTATTGATTTTGAGAGAAGGTGAGAGAGACAGAGAGACAGGCAGACAGAGAGAAGGGGGGAGGGCCCAGAGCAGTCTCCGTAGTTGTACAGCATTAGTTGTGACATGGTTTCATTCCACACCAGTGGACGTGGGGCCGTGCTGGTCGGGAACCGAACTGAAGGCCTCCCACATAGGAGGCGAGAACCCTTGCCTCAAAGCCATCCCAGTGGCCACCAGCCGAGCCACAGCTCAGCATGGGCCTGGGTCAGGAATCAAACCCTGGACCTCATGGTCAGGAGGCAAATGCCCAGCCGCTGAGCTATCCCAGCATCCCCTGGAATGTCCTGAAGGGAGATGCTGTGTCACTTTTTTCCTGGGCATAATGCCATGGTAAATACATTATTTTATTAGTTTCATCACTGTGGCCAGTTTTCAGTTTGATAACTCACAAGTTCAATTCCCCTGTGATTATAACTGAAAGATAGAATATTAAGGACAATTTAATTTCATAATAGCATTTTGGTTTTATTGATTTAATTCCTTTTGATGTGGGTTAATAGTACAACCTGTTAACATATTTTCCTCCTCTGTCTCCCCTCCCTTTCTCCTTTCCTTCTTGGCCAGGAATACAATTATTATACAATTATCCTTGAAAGAACAAGATTCAGAATTGTTGATGATGAGGAAGAACACATGAAACTTTCATATATTGCTGGTGGGAGTACATAATGACACAACCATCTTGGAAAAGTTTGGCATTTTCTTAAAAAAAAAAAAAATTACCTACCATGTTATCTAGCCATTTCACTCTTAGGTTTTTACCTAAGAGAAATTGAAAGTACATACAGAGACTTGTGCATCAGTGTTCATAGACACTATTTGTAATAGCTTCAAACTGGGAACAACCCAAATGTCCATCAACAAATCAGCAGAGAAATAAATTGTGGCATATTCATACAATGGAATAGTACTCATAATTAAAAAAAAAAAAAGAACTATTGATACATGCAACAATATGGGTACATTTCAAATTGCTATATTTTTTTATATATATTTTATTTATTTATTTATTTTTGACAGAGAGAGAGAGAGAGAGAGAGAGAGAGAGAGAGGGGGAGAGAGAGAGAGAGAGAGAGAGAGACAGAGACAGAGACAGAGAGAGAACTGAACTGGGGGAGCTCCCAGTTCAGCATATGGTTCCACACGGGCTGGGGCCGGGATTTGATCCCCGGTCCCTGGGGCTGCAAAGTGAGCACTTAACCCACTGAGCCATCCCGGCTTCCCCATTTTTTTTTTAATTCTTTTAAAGATTTATTTTTATTGTTTTTGACAGAGAGAGAGAGAGATACAGAGACAGAGACAGAGAGAAAGGGAAGGGCCCAGAACAGTCTCCATAGATGCACATCATTGGTTTTTCCATATAGTTTCATTTCACAGGTGGGAACGGGGCTGCACAGGGCAGGAACTGGGCCAGGGTCTTGCCCCGGTGAGAACTGAACTGGGGGCGCTCCCCAGTTCAGCACATGGGTCCACCTGGGCCGGAGCCTGGATTTCATCCCCGGTCCCCGGGACTGCAAAGTGAGCGCTTAATTCACTGAGCCATCCCAACTTCCCCTCAAATTACTATCTTTTGACACACAGAAGTTTAATATTTTATGCTATATAGTCAGTTTATTCTTACATGAGTTTTATCTTTATTGCCATACTTATGTAGAACTTCCTTGTTCCCAAATTAAATGTTAAACTGTATAATCTTTTAATACTTTACTTTTCACTCGGTCATTATAAAACCATCTGGAATTAATTTTGGTCTAAGACATGAGGGAGGAAAGTAGCATTTAAAATTTAAAGTATGGTTAGCTAGTTTCCAGGATTGCTTCAATTTTTTTTTTTAAGATTTATTTTATTGTTTTTGACAGAAACAGAGACAGACAGACAGACAGAGACAGAGAGAAGGGGGAGGGCCCAGAGCAGTCTCCATAGTTGACATTAGTTTTTGACATGGTGTCGTTCCACACGGGTGGGCAAGGGCTGTGCAGGGGGACTGCGCTGGGGGCCTCCCACATGGGAGACATGCCCCCTTGAGCCAGGGGCCAAACTGGGGGTTGAGGGTGGGGTGAGAACCAAACTGGGAGCTTCCGGCATACACACCAGAGGCCCCAGTTCAGCATATGGGTCTCTTCGAGAGAATCTGCTGCCATGATATAATTGGTAGACACCCTCCAGCTGCCCACAGTAGCCTGTACCCCAAGGCCATGTCCTCTAGGGGTGCTACCAGCCAATAACCGAACCCCTGGGATGCTACGGCCTGGACATCCGCTCCCTCGGGCGGGGCCCACCTGAGGAGCAGGTCTTGCTTTGGGCCTCCCCACCCCCAGTCTCATGGCTGAGACTTCCTTCCATCTGTAGTCTCAGGCTCCTTCTAGCCAGTCCTATTCTGTTCTTCTCTCCTTGTCCAAGTGTCAGACCGTGCTGCCGTCTGTCCTGCCCACCCGTCCTCCCTCTCACCGTCCTCCATCCTGGGTGTTTCTCCTCAGTAAATCTGTTCATGTCTAATTCTGTCTTGGCATGGCACTTGAAGGACCCAAACTGACACATACCCCGTGGATGAATTCACATGGCATTAACCCCTGTGGGACAGAAACAAACTCCAGCTTCTTTTTTAAATTAATGACAGGCTGGTGTAGAAGACAAGAGCTTGGCCATAGTTGAAGCCCTAGAAGGAGGAAGCCCCAACAATTTATGGGGAGGCAACAGTGCTCTGAATCCTTGGAGATGAGAGGGGATTGGGTGTTGCTGGCATTTCCTGCTTCTCGTTTGGGCTTTCTGTGGTTGTTTTGCATGGGTTCTTAGATTTACGGACAAGTGGTGGCTTGATGGGCACTGGCATTAAGTCGCTCTTGACACAGCATTGTTTGTATCTGTCACACATGAACACAGCTCTTTCAAGGGAGTCACAGTGCAGCCTGCAGTGTCCAGAGAGCTTAAGCCCACAGCTTGTCCTGCCCCCACTGGCTGCAAGAGAGAGGAAAAGACCAGAGAAGTCAAGGTTAGAAGCAGCAACAGGGACGAACAAGGGGTTGGGGTCAGGTGGGAACATTTGGCTTTTGATATTTTTAAAATTAAATTTGTTGGGTGACATTGGTTAGTAATACTACATAGGCTTCAAGTGTACGATTTTATAGTACTTCCTCTATGTGTTGCATTGTGTGCTGGCTTTTTATTTTGAGATGTTTGCTTGAGACGTTGAGCAAATGAGATTTAGGAAGGACTGTGAAGGGCAGATGCGATTAAGTGATTGACAGCCTCTGGGAACTCTGAGGGGCGCTTCTTCTTTGCTAGCATGTGCATCTTTGCAGCTAGTGAAGTCCTGTAACTTTGCTGTGGTTGGCACCGCAGAATGTAGGGGTGAACATGGCATTGGGGAACCAGCTCTTCATTGTCAGGGAAAAACAAGACCTGAAAGGGAATTGAGGCTACTCTTACTCCACGGCCTCCCCTTTGACGGTGTTTCTGCTTTATTTGTTCTCAGGGACTAAAAAGCTGTAAATAGCTGTCAACCCAGAGCAAAAACAAAGTCACATCATTCTCCAAACGTATTAACCAACAAATGGTTACTACTGACAGTGCAGTTTTGCCTTCCGACACTGCCCAGCACCAGAGACCACCTTCTGGTTCAATCTGGGGGCTTTATCTCAGCTCCCTGTCTGCCACTGGCTCACAGCCCTGACATTTTCTGAGAACCTTCCTTTTCTGTCTTTATTCACACTCATTGCCTCTGATTTCTTTGTCTCTCTCTCTCTCTCTCTCTGGTTCTTCATTCTGTCTTCCCTCAGGGTTCAAGCTGAGCACCTTGTTTGCCATCCTCTCTGAACTTGCCCTCCTAGAGATCTCTTTGCCTGCCAGTGCTATGTTGGGCACAGGGACGGGACTTTAGTAGCTTTTTGCCTCTGAGCACTAACCGGGGGCTGATCTCAAAGGATGCAAATGGTAAAGAGAGACAAGTTCTCAGCATCTTAAAAGCGTGGATGTAGGGAACACACATAAAATGAGAGAAAGGTATTTTGGACCAGACTGAGGCCGCCTCTCATTTTAGCACAGAAAGAAGTTTTGTGACCGTTTTTTGTACATGGTTGTATAAGGCGATGGCTGGTAAGGGGTGTGAGGCCAGTGGCAGATGTGTGGAGAGCCCTACCTTAAGTTGGAACTCAGGTGAGCCCTGCCTCCTTCCAGCCTGGCTGGCTGTCACCAGAGTGACCAGTTCTGCTTGTGTCTCTGGCCCCTTTCCTCTCCTTGTCCCTCCATTCAGTTTACCTGGAGTCACCAAGAGTCCAAGGGCTGCAAAGATCAGGAGCAGGAGCTTCTTGGCTGAAGGCATGGCCTGGGGAGCAGGAGTGGTTTAATGGAGTCAGGGGCCTCTGCGCGGTGTGCTTGGAGTGGCTGCCTTTATAGGATCCACATGATACAGGGTACTTGGCAGTGAATCAGAGGGAGCGTGTCTGCCACCCATCTCGGTCAGATTAGATCAGACTGTCTGCTAGACTGCAGCCTGGGTTGATAGATTGAGCACCTGTATTCTAGGCTATTAGGAGGGACACAGGCAGAACAAAGGCAACATCTCCCCAGCCAGTGTTGGTGGGGGTGGGGGAAAATCTCTTGCACCGTGGCTGGGAGTGTTAATTGGCACAGTTTTGCTTTTGGAGAGCAATTTGACAATCTACATCAGAAGTCTTAAAAAGTTACCTACCTTTTGATTCAGAAGCCTTATTCCTTGGACTTTTGTCTAATAGAAATAATTGAACAAGTATACAAAGGGGTTTATCTCAACATTGCTTAGAATAGCAGAAAATCAAAAGCAGCCCACATAATGGTAAAACAGATAGAATAGATTATAGAATATAATAGGACACTGTGCTGTCATTAAAAACAATCATAAAATGTAAAAATATAGGTTATAAGATACATATGTAGTATGATTTAATTTTGGAAAACATCTGTTTACATATCCATTTAAAATGTTCTCTTTGGGGAAGCCGGGATGGCTCAGTGGGTTAAGCGCTCACTTTGCAGCACCGAGAACCGAGGACCGAGGACCAAGGACCGAGGACCGAATCCCGGCCCCGGCCCGTGCGGATCCATATGCTGAACTGGGGAGCTCCCCCAGTTCAGTTCTCTCTCTGTCTCTGTATCTCTCTCTCTGTCAAAAACTATATATATATGTGTATATATATATATATATAAAATGTTCTCTTCCTTTTAAAAATAGATGTATCTAATACCTTTGTTTCTGTCTTCCCCTCCTCTCCGTCACTCTCTTCTCATATGGAGAATTTCAAGTTCTGTCAGGTCACTGAAGCCAGGAACAAGAGAGCAGCAAAAGCCAGAGGCAAGACCTTCATGCGTGAAGATTGGGGACTCGCCTGGGGAGAGTGCAGTGGGGTGAATGGGACAGAGCTACCTGTGTCACTTGCCTGGAGCTCCAATCTTTTTTTTTTTTAATAAGATTTATTTTATTGTTTTTGACAAAGAGAGAGACAGACAGAGAGAAGGGGGAGGGCCCAGAGCAGTCTCCATAGTTGTACGTCATCAGTCTTTGACATGGTTTCATTCTGCACAGGTGGGCTGGGGCTGTGCACGGTGGGAACTGAACTGGGGGCCTCCCTCATGGGAAGTTCACCCCAGTTCAGCACATGGGGCTGCACGAGCTGAGCCTGGGATTTGATCCTCAGACCCTGGGACTGCAAGACGAGCGCTCAATCTGCTGAGCCATCCTGGCTTCCCTAATTATTATTATTATTATGATTATTATTTACAACTAATTTGTTCAAATTAAGACTCACTGCAGGACCAGCCAATTTAGAACTTAAAAATTTTTATTTTATTTTATTGTTTGACAGAGAGAGGGAGAGACAGAGACAGAGGGGCAGGGGCCCAGAGCAGTCTCCACAGCTGCATATCATTAGTTTCAACATGGTTTCACTCCACACAAGTGGATTTGGGGATGGGTCTTCACAGGCCGGGGCCTTGATCCCTGGACCTCGCAGGTGCAAGGCAAGCCCTCAACCCACTGAGTCATCCTGACATCCCCCAATTTAGAACTTTTAACATGTCACTAGCTTGAGGTGGGTGCACTAGGAGTGTGCTTGGGACAACTTGCCTCTCTGTTGACGTGATTTCTAATTCCAGAAGATGTAATTGTGTACACAGATTTGTTGAGAATTGCCTGCAAAGGGTAAACAACTATAATAGTCCCTAGTTCCTTCTGAAGTTTTTAAGGTTTTTCTCTGATATTAAAGAACACTTTTGTTAACATTTTCAAGTCTCTAGATGACCATGGACCATGCAGAACAACTATAGAAACATGATGTTTAACATTTCTGGGGAGCTATCTTGAAGTTTTGAAATGTTTGGACAGCTAGTATAAGGATTTGCTTTGGCCACTAGGTGGTACTTGAATTCCAGAATACCTGCATTTGACACTTGAATGGAAAACAATGAAAAGTGGGGCTGAACATTCAAGGGGTTACTCAGGGGTCTCCAAACTTTTCAGCCCGCGGTCCGCATTAACTATCAAACAGCAGTTTGGGGGCCGACTACATACTCGAGGTCCAAATAAAAAAGAATCAAAACATAGATGTTGTTTTTAATTATTTATTTAATATTATTTTATTCAGATAAGGTCTCCACGGGCTGGATGAGAGGGCCTTGTGGGCTGGATGTGGCCTGCGGGCCATAGTTTGGAGACCCCTGGAAGGGGTAAGAAGCATGACAGCAATGAGTTTTGCAAGGAATACTGGAGTATTTCAACAGGAAAAAATATTCCTACTATCTTCTGTTGCCTCTTGGTCTAATGGGAACGAGATGGATTAAGAACACAATTTGGGCTAAACTGAAAGGTCATATTTTCTGAGGTATATCAATTTTATTGCTCTAAAAATGTTATAACTATCTGTAGCTATTGTTTTATACCTAAAATAAACAGGAGTAACTCTAGATGAGGAATTTTGTTGAGCTTTTACCTATATACCTAGCTGTCTCTCAATATGTAGATGGGTTTTCAAAATAATATTTGACACCAAAATTATTTTAATAGAAAAACATTTTTTTCTACATTTTTCTGAGCATCTGAAGGTGTATGTGGAGTCCTTCTAGGAACACAAGTTTTCCACTCTTTGTATCTGGGAGTAAGTTGGCCTAGAGATGCCTCTGATATCTCTGGGATGACCCATCAAAAGATGAAATGTGGGGGAAGCCGGGATGGCTCAGCGGGCTGAGCGCTCACTTTGCAGCCCCGGGGTCTGAGGATCAAATCCTGGCCCTGACCCGTGTGGACCCACATGCTGAACTGGGGTGTGGCCCCCAGTTTGGTTCTTGCGGGGCAAGCTTTCCATGTGGGAGGCCCCTGGCTCAGCTCCCAACTGGTAGGGGCATGCCTCCCATGCTGGAGGGCCCCCAGCCCAGTTCCTTCCCTGCATAGCCCACCCACCCACCTGTAGAATGAAACTGTGTGAGAAACTGATGATGAACAACTATGGAGACTGCTCTGGGCCCTCCCCCTTCTCTCTGTCTCTCTCTGTCTCTGTCTCTGTCAAAAACAATAAAATAAATCTAAAAAAAAAGAAATGTGTCTGGTATAGACTTTAAAACTTTGGGGAACTTTCAGATAATAATCCCTGCAGCTGAGTTATCACAGGGTTTTCTTTCTGGACTAGAAGGTACCAGTTTTCCTGTGTGAATAGTCTTAGACCAGGTTTGGCAGCTTGTTGGCAAAGTATGCATGTCCTTTCTGACAGGACGTGCTTTACTGTGACCACTTGGCCCAGTCATGGAATTGTGCTACATCCCTGCAAGCAGTGCTGACATCTCGACATGAGATGAAATATTGTACTCATTTCCCATTGTTGCTCTGACAAATTATGACAAATTTAAGTGCCTTAAAATAACTCAAATTTACCACATTATAGTTCTGAAGGTTGTAAGTCTAAAATGGGTCTTACTGGGCTAAAAGCAAAGTGTCAGCAGGACTGTGTTCCCTTTGGAGGTTCTAGGGGAAGATCTTTCCTTGTCTTTCCCAGCTTCTAGAGGATTGAATTCTTTGGTTCATGGCTCCTTTCTCCATCTTTAAAGCTAGGCATGTCCCATTATCAAATCTTTCTCTGACACTGTCTCTCCTACCCTCTCCTTCCACATTTAAATGATTCAGACCCACCCAGACAATCTAACAGAATCTCTTTATTTTAAAGTCAGCTGATTATCAACCTTAATTCCATCTACAACTTTGATTCTTTCTTGCCATGTAACTAACATATTAACAGGCTCTGGGGATTAGAATGTGGACATCTTTAGGGACCATTATTCTGCCTGCCATAACTATTAATACACTTTGTGTTTTCTACCTTTAGAACTGACTCCAGATTGTACATATAACATGTTTGTTTTTACTATTGTGTTCATTATTGTTGAAGGAGGAGAAGAGAAATAGTGAGATCAGCTTGGGTTTAGATGGAGGCTGAAACCTGAAGGCATCTGGCATGTCATTTGTTGACAGACAGCTCTGGTTTCTTTATAGTTACCTTTAATTAAGAGTCCAAAATACAAGGATATTTAGACTATCTTGCCTTGGGCAAACCTAAAAGCAATCTTACACCTAGATGATTTTATGGAAGCTTTATACATTAAAAAATATAACAGGGTGTGCTTGTTTGTGTACTTTGATTAGTTAATAATTTAATTGATCTTTCAAACCAGGTTACTTTTTTGAGTGAAAGGTGGCACTGGCTGGATGGGATATTGGAACAAAATGAATAAATTAAAATTAGGAATGTCCCACGCAAATCAGATATGACCAACAAAACTTGACCCAAATGGGCTGGTGGCCCAGGTGGAGAAATCATTGTTCCTGCTTTCTGTGAGCTCATGTCCTGAGGAAGGAGGAGTGGGTGTGATGTGATGGAACATTATGTAACTGTAAACTCCATACTTGGGGATGTAGGTGGGGGTGGACTTGGATTTCCTGTTCATCCGTGTGGGTTAAAATGAGCGCTCAGAACACTGATAGCTCCCCAAAACTCTGGCTCATCTTGAAAGACTCTGTGTCACACGGATTACTGGACAAAGAAATCCTGCTGCCTATTCTCCTGGGAAGTCTATAAACATGAAGCTATTTCTGGTTCTCATTATTCTGCTGTTTGAGGTACCCACAGGTAACTTGTCCAAATGTACCATGAAATCTAGGCGATATTACTGTCCACAGGAATGAGGCCAGGGCCTTCAAGATTATTGGTGTCTTGCCAATATCATCAAAAGTATCCTGGGTGCCTGACTTGGGTCTGTCTTAGAAGAGAGCCTCTAAGGAGGTAAGAAGAGAGCAAGGCCATACTCTCAGAAGTCCTCTTTGATGGTGGGAATAAGCCCATCATCCAGAATTATCTTTATATTGTACAACAAAGTTTTTACCCAGGAACCTGGCTATCTCTTTTTCTATTCCAATTCATGTTCAGCCTATACTGCAGTAGTACTGAGAACAGCACAAGCTTTGGAGACATGTAGATGTAAGATTAAAATATGTCTTCATCATTGACTAGTTGTATGACTTCAGCTAGTATTCCCTTTGAACCTTATAGTTTCCTTATCTGTTAAGTGAGCATAATGACTCAATTTTATAATACTTGTATTTCATGTGAGGATTACGTGAGATCACAAATGTGAAGCCCCAAGGTCATAGTAGGAGCTCTGCCACTGAGAGCTCCCTTCTCCTTGCTGCTATAGGAAGGCATGTGGTCTTCTCGTGGCTCTAAAAATATCTTTCTTATCTTCAAAGATGTTCCTTGATTCTGAAATTTAGAACAGGGAAACTGTGTCTTTGTCCTCCATCTTCATTCCATGGGCTCATCCAGCTTTGTGTAGAGGGGCAAATAAGGAACTCGAAACAGGAGATTTAAGGCCTCAATGTAATACTTTGAATAGGCGAGAGTTTGGATCTCTAGGGAGACAGGTATACATGGAATTGAGTTTGATCCCTGGGGTGCACATTCATCTGAGATGAAAAGGAAGATGGAGCTGTGTGTGTGTGTGTGTGTGTGTGTGTGTGTGTATGAGAGAGAGAGAGAAGCACCCAGTAATAGAGAAGTCATACAAGCTGAATATGAGGGAAGGAGTTCTCAGTGGCGTTTATTGCTGTGACTCCTAACGTCTTGGCAGAGGGAGATTTCTGTTGCCCATATCAGTGTGAAACACAATTGCACTGTTAACCTAAAAAGTTCTATCTGTTATCTGTTATAGTCTTTTTTTTTTTTAAGAATTGTTTTTATTGTTTTTGACAGAGAGAGAGAGATACAGAGACAGAGAGAAGGGGGAGGACCCAGCACAGTCTCCATAGTTGTGCATCATCAGTTTTCGACATAGTTTCACTCCACAGGTGGGAGTGAGAAACTGGGCCGGGGGCTACTGCATTGGAGGCAAGCCCCCTCAAGCTGGGGGCCCCCCACATGAAAAGCACGCCTGGGGTGGGAGTCAAACCAGGGGCCTCCCGCATGAGAAGCTTGCCAGGGTGAGAACCAAACTGGGGGCACACCCCAGTTCAGCACATGGGTCCGCATGGGCCGGCGCCAGGATTTGATCCTCAGTCCCTGGGACTGCAAGACGAGTTCTCAACTGGCTGAGCCATACCGGCTTCCCTGCAATAGTCTTTTTAAAGATTTTTTTTTTTTAATTGCTTTTTTTTTTTGACAGAGAGAAAAACAGACAGAGAGATACTGAGAGAAGTGGGAGGGCCCAGAGCAGTCTCCACAGTTGACAGCATCAGTTTTCCATATAGCTTCACTCCACAGGTGGGCGCGGGGCTGCACAAGGCAGGAACTGGGCCGGGGGCTCCCACATAGGCCCCAGCAGGAACTGAACTGGGGGCACACCCCAGTTCGTGGGCCAGAGCCGGGATTTGATCCTCCGTCTCCAGGGCTGCAAAGCGAGTGCTTAACCCACTGAGCCATTCCGGCTTCCCTGCAATAGTCTTTTAAAAGTTAATTTGTCTCTGAATCGTGCCCTGGTGACAGGTTGGTAGACACTGGGTAAGGCTGAGAGAGTGCTGAGTTTGGAGCATGAAGGAGAGTCGGATTTGTTAGTCGATAACCATAAATCGAGCTCTCTCTTCTCTTTGGTTTTGTAAGTTCCGATGTTCTCAGAGCTCATTGTGTTTGGCTAGGAGCTGGGGCTTTGGGAGGGCTTTCAAGGCGGAGGCTCTGAGTGTTCTCTCATCAGCATGAGGTTCCCTCTGGGAATATTGGAGGCCTCTTCCATTCTGCCTCAGGAACTAATCTGGGTTCAATGTTGTTTTCTGTATACAGATGCCGCACGATCCAAAAAATGTTTTAGTAACATAATAGGCTACTGCAGGAAAAGATGCGAAGCTGGGGAAATATATGAAATAGCATGTCTAAATGGGAAATTATGTTGTGTTAATGAAGGCAAAAACAAAAAATACCAAAAAGCCGAAGAGTCCCTTCAGTCTTCAGTGCTGTCTGATCAGAAGCTGGACTACGTCATTTTACCCACCGTCACACTCCTCACAACCCAACAATGAATCAAGCGCTTGCTCGCCTGGTCTCTACTCCTAAATCAAAAGTGCCACCCAATCCAACAGGGACAAGAGATTTATCTACTTATTTCTGTGAACTTGATTCTCCACATAATAAAGTCGTATTGTTTTCCCTGGATTTACTTATTAATGTTTTCTTTCACTTTTTGAACACTTCAAACATAAACGAGTAGTTACCATGTTTTAGGCATTATACTAGCAACATGGGTGATACAGAGATAAAGGGAACATGTTGGTAGAGGGAGAAGTTAGCCCTTCATTGTCATAGCATTTTAGGCATCGCTCTTCTTTTTAATGAACTACCTTATGTCTCAGCAGATCTGAATGTCCCAACTTTGTATGTGTAGGGATGAGCACTGAGAGTTTTTCTAACACCCAAGAACTCATTAGAGAAAGGCAAGATATTTGAACATTTTCATAATAATTATTGGGGCAGTTTTAATGGGCAATAATGACAGCTAGTGATAATTCCAATATATCATATGGAAATCATTTAATAAGCATGTTCCATTTCCTTTTTTGTAGCAATTTGAATAGCCATTTGACACAATTTTTAGACAAATATAACTCTTAGGATCTTTGAAAGCATTGTGTATTCTGTTTGTTTCAATAGTGTGAAATTTATAGACTTTCTGCTATAAGATAAATAAAGTCAGAAGATCTTGTGTAAAATATGGTGACTATAGTTGACAACACTGAATTCTACAACCGAATCTGCTAGGAGAATAGGACTTAAACAATCTCACCACTACCCAAAAGAGAGAAAAAAGATAAACCTGTGAGTTGATGGTTATGTTAATTAACTAGATGGGGGAGTCTTTTCACAATTGTATTATGTGTATCAAATTACCACGATGTACACTTTATATATCTTACAATTTCTGTAAGTCAATTATACCCCAATAAAACTGAAATAAAAAAATTAAAATATTGTTCAATTTAAAACTTTATAAATAAGGAGGATATATTTAAGAAGTTCCTCATGAGCTAAATACAGTTTCTATAAGTCATAATGGTAGGAAATGCTCTCCAGATGAACAGAACAGAATAGTTGGTGGTGACATCCATTGATGTGGCTTAGTTCAAATATAGGACATAAATAACTTTAGTGGAACTAACATTTACTCATCTGGGATAGAGAAATAAACAGTTTTGTACCTTATAATGTGATCACCCCACTAATTCTAGCAATATGTCACCATGCAAAGTTATCACAATATTAAAAAAAAATTTATTTTTCAATTACAGTTGACATACAATATTATATTAGTTTCATGTGTACAACATAGTGATTAGATATTTATATAACTTATGAAGTGATCACCCCAATAAGTTCAGTGCCCATCTGACATCATACATAGTTATTACAATATTATTGACTATGTTCCCTAAGGACAGTTTTCGGTTCATTAGATAAATACCAAGGACTTCAGTTGTGGGACTATATGGTAGAAGTATGTTTAGTTTTATAAGAAACTGCCAAACTGTCTTCCAAAGTGGCTGGATCATTTTGATCTCCTCCAGCAATCAACGAGAGCCCCTTTTACTCCACATCCTTGCCAGCGTTTGGTGGTATCGTATTTTGGATTTTGGCTATTCTAATACTGTAGTTCAGACCAATTCCTAGGTCCTTTATGTTTCTCCCAAACTCCAAAGGGCCCCAGTCACCAAAAAGATGCACTACTACTGGTCACTCATAAAACAACAACAATTACAAAGAAATGCGTGTCTTGGAGTTATATATTGATGTCTGCCTCCATCTTATATAATGAGCTTTGTAGTCACGGAATCTTATTCATCTCTATCTTTTCAGCGTACTGCTTTTACATAGGAACTGAAGAAATTAGACTTCCCTATAGTTCAACTTCGGATGTTCTATTATTAAACCAAACAAAGTACATGCACATTTTCCTGAAATGTCCTGTCTTTTCTAATTTCCTTTCACTTGATGATTTCATTCTAGTCACTCAAATCACCTTCCCTACTAACCATTACCTGTTGAAATCTCTCACAGTTCACAGGCATCACTTTTAACTCACTCATGAATTTCCCCTGAATGCATGACTTTACCTTTCCCTCTCCTGAATAATGTATCTACTCTCCTGAGTTTCTTGTGTAGTCATCCATCTTGTAGATTATTTAGTGTACTGGTTATATCCCCTTGGAGGTTCTGAGTTATCTTATTAATTCATCATTTGGTATATTGAGTGCTCAATTTCTGGTTAAAGAACCAATGAGTCAGAAAGCTTGCAATGAGCTTTATTAGAGCCTGCTTTCAGATCTTCTGGGGATTAAGGAACCAGAAGGGAAAGGACGTGGATCTCTTCACCTGGGTATATTGGAATAGGTTAAAAAATAAATGAATGGAAAATTGTATTTGACTTATGTAGACTCTGTCTTGGGGATTAAATAACTTTCTGTATTTGCATCATAATCTTGAGGTAAAGTCATTGCATATGTCATTGGCTTTGGACGAGGTGGCTTTGTAATTTTTTTACGTGCTTCCAGTTCCACAATATTGAGGCAACAATATCTCCCGTTTTCACATAGTACTTCACGGATTTCACTGATTTTGCATATTTTCCTGCAGTGTCCTTGCATATATTCACTCCAGCATTTCTTAAGTAGTTCAGTTACTATGCACATAAAGAACAATAGGCCAAGGTCAGTGTTTGGGACTGAAAGGCAACTTTGGACATGGGGAGGATAGAGGAGGTTTATAGGGATGAGATGTATGGGAGGCACACAAGTCATTTACCCATAATACTGTACAGCAGATGCCCCAAGAAAGTAAGCCTCAGTGTTTATGTCTAAGCAATCATTCACATTTAGTTTCTTTAGTTTGGGTGTCCAGCCAACATCTGATGGACTCCACCAAGAGCATCAGATGTTGTTTGGGGGGAAAAGAGAGCTGAGTCCTTGACTTCAGGCTGTGGCTCTATGCTCCATCCGGGAACCTCACTAAATCTGCCTCCATTTGAATGTTCCCAGAGTACTTTTTTTTAACCACTGTCCCACCTCTAATACCCAGAGAATATAATTTTTAAAAAATGTATTTATGGGGAAGCCGGGATGGCCCAGTGGGTTAAGCGCTCACTTTGCAGCCCCGGGGACCAAGGATCGAATCCCGTGCAGACCCATATGCTGAACTGGGAGCTCCCCCAGTTCAGTTCTCTCTCTGTCTCTGTATCTCTCTCTCTCTCTCTCTGTCAAAAATAAAAAATAAAAAATAAAAATAAATAAAAAAAAAATGTATTTATGTCTGAGTCAATCTATGCTCTTGGGTTCATACTAACTACCATGATCTTGGGCTTTCTTGGGGAAGCTGGGATGGCTCAGCAGGTTGAGTGCTTGCTTTGAAGCCCCGGGAAATGAGGATTGAATCCCGGCCCCGGCCCATGCGGACCCATATGCTGAAGTGGGGTGTGCCCCCAGTTCAGTTCTTGCCAGGACCTATGTGGGAGGCTCCCGGCCCAGTTCCTGCCCTGCGCAGCCCCGTGCCCACCTGTGGAGTAAAACTATATGGAAAACGAATGCTGTCAACTATGGAGACTGCTCTGAGCCCTCCCGCTTCTCTCTGTCAAAAAAACAATACAAAAAAAAAGAAAAAAAGAATGGCTTTCTTATCCAGTAAGGTAGTTTTTCTTACTCAATAATCTTCTTCCCCTATTAATTGTTAGCATTGTATGTTTTTGCCAATTCACATCTCCCTTTGGCTTCTATGCCATCACCATAATCTTGGGCTTTATTTCTCTGTAATTCCTTATTTTCCTTTCACCTACAGAGGCAGGAATTCCTCCGATGATCAGCCCCAGACCTCTGCTCACCTTGATATATAGTCGTTCCTTTAGTAATCCCAAATATTTTCAATGACCTAAGAGTTTAGATGTTCAGATTTTGGCTTCAGGGTTTGTGTAGTCTCCTGGAAAAGATTCCAAAGGATGAAGACTGAGAACAAAGATGTTCCCTCCAAACCCAGGGTCTAGAACTCCTTTGATTCTTAGGAGTTTGAGGGCTGGAGACAAACCATTACTATTTCTGTAATAAGAGACAAACATAAAACATCTGGTTTTGAAAGAGGAAAGAAAACTAATTTTTAGTATGTGCTAAGCACTAGGATAGATGTTTTACAAATGTATCATTTAATAAAGCCCCCATGTGCCACGTATCATTATCCCCACAAATGAGAAAACTGCGATTCAGAGAGTCTTCACCAGTTATCAAAAGTTGACAAACTAGTAGCAGACACTCTAGGCAAGTTTCTTAACCCTGTAGTATAATAGACTAATATATATATTTAAATATCAATTGGAGTGGAAGACAATATGGTTAGGTGCCAAAATAAAAATTGTTTCCAAAGAAAAAAGGGCCCCCCTGGATATTGGGTTCATCTCTTTCTTTTTAAAGATTTATTTTATTGATTTATTTTATTTTTTTATTTTATTGATTTTTGACAGAGAGAAACAGAGACAGAGAGAGACAGAGAGAAGGGGGAGGGCCCAGAGCAGTCTCCATAGTTGACATTAGTTTTCCATATAGTTTCACTCCACAGGCGGGCACAGGGCTGCGCAGGGCAGGAACTGGGCCGGGAGCCTCCCACATAGGTCCTGGCAAGAACTGAACTGGGGGCACACCGCAGTTCAACATGTGGGTCCGCATGGGCTGGGGCTGGGATTCGATCCTTGGCCCTCGGGGCTTCATAGTGAGCGCTTTACCTGCTGAGCCATCCCAGCTTTCCCTCATCTCTTTCTATAATGAAATCTTCCCAGAGGAAATTATAATCTCTTTTCAGCTCCAAATACTCCTTTTAAAGAATAGTACCATGGTAAAAAGCCTCAGGAAGAAGGAATATCTGATGACATTGGGTAAATTTCAGCCATCCCTCAGGACCTATCTCCTACTATGAATTGTAAAATTACCTTGGGTTCTTAGAACTACTCCATCCTATTGTTTACTTGAGTGAGCCCGTGGAGAACTCTGGATTACCTGTGAACTTGTGGGACAGCAGAATCGCAATGATCAGAAGGACCCTCATGGCCAGGCTTCCCAAAGGAGGTGGCAGCCAAAGCTCTTGGTCCAGTGAATTGCACACCATGTCACCTTCCTCAGAGACTTGGATTCTTATGCACTGAACCAGAACAGATGGTATGATATGAAGTGTGCCCTCAAACTTTTGAACTGTGGACTTTGCATCATATGGGCAGGCACAGGAAATTTGAGGTCAGCCACTTTACCCCCACATGTAGTTCAGAGACACAGTATGTTCCTTTCCACACACCTGATGCCAATCTAGGGGCTGTGGACTGCTGGTGAGAACAATCTGTGCTTTCTCTACTTTGGCTCTCTGCCCAGCTAGAGCAAGGTAGACATGCCCTCACTTCTAAGAATGAATAAAGTCATATAAACAATGAAGCCCATTCCATTTGCTGCATTCATCTGCTTCTATGATCTCAGGATGACTATCACTTTAGTCAATCCAAATGGTAGCCAATTTTTATTCCCACATCCTAGATAAATTTAATAATTCAAAGACAAGCAATATACAAAGATGGAGGAATAATAGAATGACTATAATAAAAAAATTTCAGTTAAACACAGCAAAAAATGGAGACAGGACAGTGATAACTTGCTTAAGGCATTGTCCTGATGGACAATAATAGCAAAGGCTTTTTTCATGTGTCAGTGCAGAGAATTCCTTTGTCAATTTGTATTCCTTCGTTCCACTCTCCGTGAAGTTTCCCCTTGTTCATTGGTCTAAGTGGCCATATCTTAGAGAAGTTTGGGGTGCTCTGCTACTTTACTTA
>PVKE010020272.1:0-27652 GCA_004027555.1 Craseonycteris thonglongyai
TCTGCTCAGTCTCCAACATTCTCTTCTGCTTAAGGGGATGCTAGGATAGCTCAGCAGTCTGAGCGCTGGTCTTGCAACTGTGAGGTCCAGGGGTTGAATCCCAGCCCCGGCCTGTGCAAACCCATGTGCTGAACTGATAACCGCCAGGGTGGTGGAGAAGGTTCTTGCCTCCCATGCAGAAGGCCCCCAGTTCAGTTCCTACCCTGTGTGGCCCCATAGCCACCTGTGTGGAATGAAACTGTGTCACAGCTAATGATGTACAATCATGGAGACTGCTCTGGGCCCTCCCTGCTTCTCTCTCTCACTTTCTCCCAAACATTAAAAAAAGAATCTCTGAATAGCAAGAATACAGTATCTTGATATACATTTTCTACCTCTATAAATATGTACACATAAAACTAATGCTCATAATGATGATCCTGATATACTACAGAGAAGCTATTAAATCATTAAACAATGGTTTCATTCAGGGACTGAAAACTCACATGAACAGGGGTCAGGCAGGTAATGTATGTGAATGAAGCTGGCCAGCTATGAGATAATAAGGATAGGGACTAAGGTCAACTGGAGAGGGAGTGCCCTGTCTAAAGGCACTCATGTAAGAATTGCTTTTAACATTTTGAGTCAAACAAAATATCTTTGCTGGTTAGATTACGCCCACAGGCCACCAGTTTTCAACCCCTAGACAGTAATTACATTCACTGAACTGTAGTTACTAGGAGAAGAATCAACCATTACTTAGAAATATTTTCAACAACAGGAGGTGAGTCAAAAGAATTTCAGGTAACCATAAAATTAAAATGGCTTTCTGGTTGATCAAAATTGTACCACTGTGAAAAGGCTGCGGTGTGACTTTCAGTTGGAAGAAGCACAGACATACAAAGCAAGTAGTAATCCATGGGTACTGAGAAGCACATAAGATAAAATATCTGAAGATACAAGGGAGACAGTTAACTACATGTAAAATACAAATAATGAAAATCTTAGTGACATTGTATCTCGTAATTGTGCCAGCTTTATCAAAACAGCTTCAAGTACTTACGATTTAAACCCCCCTCATCATGTACCACTGACAAGAATGGACTGGGATCAGTTTCTCTCACTGAACCAGGGCTGAAGAAAGCAGCTGTCTAAACAGCCTCACTGTAGAGGTCAGAAAAATGAGAACTACCTTGTTGAGCTTCTCAGGGAATTCTAGTAAGCAAAATGTAATCATCAGATTTGGAATCCAACCAGCATACTAGAAATGGCTCTTGGACTTACCTGGCTCTTGTTTCTAAGTACTCAAGACTTTTCAAAATAATTTATATGACTAAGAAAAATGGAATTCATGTTACCAATATATGGATTACTTAACTTTTCTGAGTGAACCCTAAATGAAAATTGATGGTACCATTTTCCACAAATGTCTCCCTAATAGTGTGATCATACAATTATGTAGCTTTATACAATTATAAATTTTCACTCTCTTACCAAGTATCAAGTAAGATTCCCACAATTGTGTGGGATGGATTAAGGCAACTGTCACTGATTCAGACAGGAAACTATGGCATGTGGTGACTGATGACCAATCAAAAGTTACACAGTTACCTAATATAATAGTAAAATGGGCATTAGAATGTGGAGTCCCTATACTCCAGAGAACTAGTTAGAATGAAGCTCTCTTCACTGAACAAAGAGCTGGAGCTCATTTGTCTGAGTCAACTCTCCTGGGGCTGACAGGTGGATGGGTGATGTCCAAGTGGACTGACAATGTATACCGGTGTGGGGAGCTGGGGCAAAGGGGAGAGATGTCCTTTGTGGACATCAGTCTCTAGATAAAGTAAACAGCTAGGAAACAAAGACAGGCTGTTGAGAGCCAAGGAAGAAGAGTAACTTGTGCAACCAACTGAAGGAATTGAGCAGGAAAGGAGCCAGAGGATGCAGTCAAGGTAGGAAACAGGACATCCAGAGCGGAGGCACAGACAGACAGCTCAAGAGACACATCTGGAGCAAACTACACCCATCAGGTCCACTCTGAGGCGAAGTTCCTATAAAACTGCTCTGAGCACTTGGAAGGGCTGGGCGTGTTCTTAAAGGGACTGCCTGGTGATGGACAACTTGCTCCAAAGTGCCAGACACTGTATTTCTGTCATCAAAGACACTCTCTCTGGCAGCTGAGCAGGGAGACATGCTGGAGCCAACCCAACAGAATGATACGCTTCTTCATCTATGGAGTATGATGGACAATTCTAAGACTCTGTTTCTAACCTTTCAGCCACAAGCCAAAAACTTCAATTCCAGAACAATGACTTTAATTCAATAAATGAAATGGATGCTGGCAACATTTATTTTATTGTATTTTTTAAAGATTTATTTTATTGTTTGAGAGAAGGTGTGAGAGAAAGAAGGGGGGAGGGCCCAGAGCAGTCTCCATAGTTGTACATCATTAGTTGCGACATAGTTTCATTCCACACAGCTGGATATGGGGCTGTGTGGGGCAGGCACCCAGCTAGGGGCCTCCACATGGGAGGCAATAACCTTCGCAGCCATCTCAGTGGTTACCAGTTGCACCACAGTTCAGCATATGGGTTTGCAAGGGCTGGGGTTGGGATTCGATCCCCAGACCTTGTGGTTGCAAGGCAACTGCTCAACCTGTTGAGCTATCCTGGCATCCTGCTATCAACATTTAGATTGTTAAATTGTTAGGTTTCAGTGGGCTTTCAAAGGGGGTAAATCACATTAAACTTTTCTTACCAGCCACTAATATAAGGCTGGGTTTAAATTTTTTATTCACCAACAGATTTATCCTATTGCCATAAAGACTATACAGCAATTGTTGCTTTTAAAAGAGAGCACAGATTATCAAAACCCCTATGCAAAGGGGCCAAGGAAATAACATAAACCACACTGAGAAAGAATTTTCAAATCAGCCTCCCCGCTTTCAGAGCTGCTACTAGAAGTCCAGGCTGCCCCTCCCCCACCGTCACACAAGACCAAGGCTCAGTCAATAAGACGGCTGTGCAAGTGACACAGCCATCACTTCTGCTTAGTCTCCACAGGCCTAATGTATGTGATGCTGAATTTACTTATCTCAGCAGGCAGCACAGCCTCGCTGAGTGGTGATGTTTAAGGCTTGGTAAGAACAAGATGTCAGGGGTTTTGCTGGTGGTGCATCACTCTGCAACCCCTTATTTCGACTCTGTGCTGAGCTGGCGAAAGTAGTAAATCAACCAAGCTCCACTATCTGGCTCTGCTGACCCTTCAGATGTTCCAATGGCACGTTGACTTTGCAATACTCATGGGCAATGTGACACACCAGCCACACAGATTTCTGTCTAGTCATCACTCCCTCTGAATATCTCCTTGGTCCTTCTCTGTTCCTTGGTCCCCCCCAGCTGCATTTTCCTTACTAAATATGTCCTGTGACATTTTCAGCCAAAGGACCTAAGGATCTAACTCCATTTTGAGCCTATTAGAAATGTGTGTAATCTCTAAGCTATAATATGTGGACCCTGAAAGACCTGTTAGCCAATACTTGAGCTTCTTCCTCCAGCCTACTCAGCTCAGATGCTGAGAAAGAGGAGAGACAATGATTTCCACCCCCTTTAAAAGAACACAGTTGATTTAAGGAGGGCAGTGAGGGCAAGAGTGATGAACCTGTTTGGAGAAAGCGACGATATCTGTCATCCGACGGATACAGTGAAATGGATCTACTCATGTGCAGGCTGTCAGCCTGGCCCTGAATCAGAGGGGAGAAAGCATCTTTAGGAAAAGAAAATGAAAAAAAATTGAGTAGAAAAGAAGAAGTGACACGGAAGTACAATGTTTAACAAGCAGCTTTTCTTGGGGGCTGAAGGTGCTTTCCTGGGACTCTCTGTAACAGGAAGGAATCATTCCTACACGGGGGTGCATACCTATACTTCAGAGGGTGTTTGTTTGGGTGACAGTTATACTGTCATAATTTCAGATGGTTAGACCTCTGCTCCAGGGTTTAGAAAAGATCAGAACACTTGTCACTCTTGGTGCAGGTAGAGTGAGATAGAGTGGCTGAGCAGTTCATTTTTCTTTCTAATTACACTCCATTAACCTTCCACATGAGCGCTCCCCTGTGCTTTCATACCAGCAGCACCAACTGGCTGCATTTGATAAGGCTCTACAGAGTCTGCAAGACCAGCACATGCAACAAAAAGAACACTTCAATACTGCAGACTTAAGCAGAAGCTGAACGCAGCTCTGCAACTCCTCTACTTATTGGCACACATACTCAGCTCAATTATACATGTGTAGACAGAAACAAACCAAAAACGTAAAGTTGGAAATCAGCAAACAGATGATGGGAGCTCATTTAAACCAAAAGTGATTTGAAAATCATCTGATAATCCTTGCAACATCAAAACTGAATTTATTATTATTTTCCTAACCTTTGTTAATGTGACATCCCTAAGAAATGTACTCAATTTCCTAAAGTTTACAGAGTGATACAATTACAGGGTGATCTATATTACAATTAGATCGCATTGATGTCTACACACTGCATGTTGTAAATATAATTTACTCATTAAAGTACTTCTCCTTATGGTTCTCACAGTAACTCATTTTTTAAAAAAAACTGGTTAAGAACTAGCACTAAGTCTGATTCTGTCCTTCTTGACAGTGGTCACATAAGTAATTTCTCTCTTCTAAGAGGAAAAAGAAAGAAAGACCTATTCTGCAAATAATGTATTCTCGGGGAGTTTTTAATGCAGTGCCCGGATGTTACTTCCCATATGCACAAAGGTAGATTAGTACTTTCTCTGCCCTGAGCAAAGGCTAGGCTAGGTGTTACATGCTTGAGCAGATAAAACAAAAGCCAATTTGGGAAGTTGGTGCTAGCACGATTAATCTTGAATAGGATCCCAATTATTTGGGAAACAAAAGGTAGCTATATTTATACCTCTGCCTTAAACCAGTGACATTCACTGCCCTCACAACATCTCAGGATAAGGTTTCCATGGGAGTTTATGTTTCAGTGACCTAAGGAAGGTCAACAGGTATCCTGACAAGGCTACTCATTATGAATTTGCTTTCTTTGGCAAATGTATGCACTGAGCATGCTGGTGTGTGGTAAGTGCAATATGACAGTCACAGAATTAAAGTACAGGAACTCAAGTGGTATAACGTTTCCTTCATCAAATGTTATATTTAAAACACTTTTCTAGAAATATAAAACTACAGCAAATCTTGTTTTTGAAAATTAATGAGATGCTTCGAACTGCCCAGTGTTTGGCAGGGAAATGATTGTTTACATTTACATTTTGAAGATGGATGATTAGATCTGGGAATTCTACTACCCTCTTCCACTTTTCTATGCTTTATATATGAGACTGAAGGATTTTTCCATTAATATTTTTCTTTTGCTTAGTACATTACAAACTTAGGTCACTATGATTTTATGACACCATCATGGTATCCCTTTAAGACATGTTTTCATTAAACCAAGTGTTAGATTTGTGCTTGCAATTAAATACCTCATAATTCTTAAAAAAAAAATGTTTTAAGAAGGTGAGAGAGACAGACAGACAGATTCCAACAGAGACAGAGAGAAGGGGGGAGGGCTCAGAGCAATCTCCATAGATGCACATCATTAGGTTTGACATAGTTTCATTCTACACAGGTGGATGTAGGGCCATATGGGGTGGAACCGAACTGGGGGCCTCCAACACGGGAGGTGAGAACTGGTAACCTGGCAGTTACCAGTTGCACCGCAGTTTAGTATGTGGGTTGGCACGGGCTGGGGCCAGGATTCGATCCCCGGACCTTGCAGTTGTAAGGCAAGTGCTCAACCTGTTGAGCTATTCCAGCACCCCCAGTCCATAGTTCTTTAAAACCCAATATCAAAGATAATTTTAACATTTTCTTGCTGCAGGTTACATTCTGAAGCATTCGTCATAATGATGCATGCCAAAAGATAAAGCCAGCCCATGCCTACAAAAAGCAGCTCCCGAAAATGCTGGTTTTTCAATGTCCAGATCCAGTGACAGTTAGATTTCTCCTCTGCCTAATAATGCATATTTTTCATTTCCCAATGAATAGAATTTCTTTCACTAAGTACTTGCTTGTCGTTTGCAAAGTGTCAGACATTGAAATTCTACTCTCTGTAACCATGTTAAGAATCAAGCAAAAGCCAAGCTACCTGCTTGGGATCTGTCACTCTGACTCATTGTTGGGCCATCTATTTATGTGTGCTGCTTGTCTCATGGTGAAAATCAACCTGCTGCTGGGCAGACCTGCCTCACGCTGCAAACTCATTCTGCAGTTTCAACCTCCCTCAACAGCAATAGGTCCTCTTATCAGAACCTAAAACTACCACTTCAACCAACTAGTCAGACCTTATTCTCCTTGCTCTTGTACAAAAATATGATGCCCCACAGGTTCACGTGCAAACAGGTCATCCCTGAACTCTGGGCTCGTGAGGAAGGTGGCAGCACAGTTCTGCTCCTATCAAAACATTTTAGTACCATCAGCAGCAATTGGCCTGCTACCCAGGCATATATACATGTACTACTGTGGAGAGAAGATAAAAAGATTATCAAATCCCAGAGGACAAGAGCATAAACTGCAAATACAAACCATTCTGGTCTTCTTTGTTTTAAAGATTGGCAACTTATTCATAGATGGAGTTCCGTCTGTGTGGTGAGCACACACATTTAAAGTAGCATTAGACAAGGTTCTTGAAACACCCACAACTATCAATTTGCTTGCTGTTTTGCATGTATTTTGCTGGTCAGTCTCTCATCTTAGGTATCAAAGGATACTAGGGGCCATGAGTAGGGTGGTGGGCAATACAAGGTTTGAAGACAGTATTTATTGAATATCTGTAGAGAGTATACAGTATTAGATACTATGGTATAATACTTTAAGTTAATTAATTCTTTAAGAAATTTATAAGCAATTCCAGGAGACAGAAGATTTATGTGCAAGAAACCTAATATGTCTTATAGAGTATTAACAAGCAAAATTATTGGAAGATGAAAAAATATGTAAACAAATAGAAGACAAGGTGAAACCTGGGAGAGTGTACGTTTTGAGCAATGCTAAATCCAAGAAAAAAATTTGAGACAAAATAATTAAATATGGGATATCAATAAAAATTAAAAATTATTACTTTGGACAAATGGAGTAAGGTAAGTTTAGATTCCAGTGGTTGATTTTAGGTCCCTTAGAGAAATAGGTACCCAGTGAAAAGGCATGTACTATACAGACTTCCACTGGGCTTTATTCTTTACATTTAAGAAGACTGTTCTTTGAGAATATAGAATGTAGAATTACCTATTTGGTTTCTAACAAATGCACTTGAAAATGTATGTCTATTTTTAGAAAGGAAATTTTAACATGTATTTATAGAGGACCAAAAAATGTATAATTTAGAAGAAGCTGAATAGTTATTACATTGGTGGTTAGAGGAGAAAAAAATTATGTTGATAATGGGCAGAAATACACCTATGAACACAGATTTCAAAGAACCAAGTGTTATGTTTTATCAGCAAAAAAATAACAGGTGGTGACAAAGCACAGGGATGAGAGGGACTGATACTTACATGAGAATTTCTGTATCGGAGTGGGTGAGAAATTCATCACATTTTGTTTTGTTCCAGGCCTTACTATCTCCAATGTACACAAACTTCGCAACTTTTCTCCTGAGGATGAGTCACAGCAGCAGGGAACTGAAATGCCTGTCCAGTCCTCTGTGCTACACAGCCTTCTGCAAGGCTGGCAGCAATAGGACATTTACTGAACAGCTAGCCACATCTCTAGTCTGTTTTTTTCTTTTCTTTTAACAGACACTTACAAATGGATATAACAATCTGGGGAAGATTCTAATTTTTAAATTGACTGGAGAATTGAGGCTAGGATGTTAACCCTCTCAACTGCTTGATGCTTGCAAAAAACCAAAAAACCACCACCACCACACCAATCAAATTACAAGTGAAGGCAGCAAATTTTAAAGAAGAAAGCAACATGGGTAGCATGAGGAAACTGCTACATCATTTCCCACACTATGCTATGAAAACAAATTATTCACTCCTAGACTCTATGCCAAGGAATATGTGTTATGTGGAAACCATATTCTCATACCTTTAGATATAACAGCAGCTAAACCCTGTCTCCTGGAAGCTGCAGAGTCTCTTTCATCAAGATGCAGTAATACTCACAACATTTCTGAATTCACTGATGAAAATGACCCTTAGTTGAGATGTGGGACACATGATGAGAAAGTATACAATTACCAGAAACTAGCTAACACTCAAATTGTAGATGTCATTTAAAGATTCTAAAATTTTTCTTTTGAAAAACAGTAGACTTACAACTGACCAAAAACTCATTAAGTGTTAACTGTCTAATGATTTAATCCAACCGTTTGGAAACAGTCCTTCTGGGATATAAACTTATTTATATGTCAGTTTTTCATTATATGTTTCACAGTCAGAGATCATCACTATTTGTGTCATTTTCTAAATTCAAAACCTATGCTCAAATAAAAACTTGACACTCTCAACTTTGAGTAATACCACATTAACAGTTCAACAAATCTTAACCATCAAACCCAGACATTTTGCTAATACAACTGAAAGAACACCCTGGAATTTATTAACATAGCTTCTTTGTAAGCAGAAACATCACAGAAGTAATGTATTGTTCTGGTAGAGAAGCTAAAGGGAATGTGGAAGCTGAAAAACCAAGGTAAAGTCAAGGATTCTGTGACTACCAGGGTGGTAGAAATGGGGGCTCTACATTTTAGGATCAAGTCCAATGACAAGCCATGAGAATTGCTCTGTCAACAAAGTTCTATTCTAATAAATTACTGCAATGTACTTTTAGCCAATGGACCTAGAGGTTCTAATGAGATAAAACCACATTCACCCGACCTTAGAAATAAATAACGAGACTAATAATGAAAGCCACAGTGTGGTGACTAATCAATCAGTGCTTCCACGTGGCCCACAGCTTCAACAGACCAGCTAACTAACATTGGGAAGAAAACAAAAAACACTGCTAGCTAACACTGCATTTTTATGTAAGAAAAGAGCAGGAAGAGGATTAACTGCATTCTTTTTTCTCTCTCTCTCTGATGCGTGCATTTAAAAAATTCCATTAGTATCTTGCCAGATTTTCAAGAGAAAAGCTGCAAGCATCAGAGTTAACTGGTACGATAGGCCATGGGAGAATAAAACCAATAAGAAACCTTTCTGTTCTGCACTTCACAGGGCTGTCACTCGTACTAGAAAAAAACGTCACTTTGAAGCCCTGTTTGCATTCCATTTTTAACTAGAGGGAAGAGGATGGAGGTCTTTGGTTTCTATGACAACCCAGATGGGCCATAATACAAGATACTTACAAATGTTCAATTGCAGGGATGCCAAATCAAATTAAAGTGGAGTTAACACTACTTCATAAAAACTAGATGGGGGAGAAAACAAAATACTATGGTGAAATGATGCCATTTCTAGAAGTGGTTCTGAAAGACTTCATGAGGAAATACAGGAAAACAGTGACTATTTTTAGTAAAAACAAATAAAACAGTAAAACTAATATATAAAAATAAGGCTCCAATTTACATGAGTAAATGTTTTCATTAAATTTGACTACTGGAAAATTACTACCTCACTTAATGTTAAAAAAAAAAATCCCTCTCAAATAACATGAATTTCATTAGTGATTTAAATCATTGCAATCTGGCACACTGGCTGGGTTTTAATGGTGAGTTGAGCCCCTTTGAGCGACTTTTTCCTTTGCTTCATCATCAAGATTTATTCCTGTATCTGGCTTTCATAACTAGGTACTTAGTCCTCAAAATAATTGTGGAATGGCTAATGTTTCAGAAAGGAACTAATCTGTAACTTGTACTTAGTACAATTTGTGAAATGTATTAACTTTCCAACAGAATGCAAGAGTAATATACCATATCTCTTTCCATTTATAAATTATGATTTGCTGGAGAACAATCCTCAGCAAACACTGCTAGTTTTTAAAAGCACTATTTTGAAAAAGGTATTCACATGTGGTCCTCATCATTTAAGGGGAAAATAAAATTCTTTATATTCTAACCTAATATGGGAACTGATTGAGAGTATGGATCTTACCATTGGGCAGAGGGGGTATCACATACCCCTTTAAGATCATAAAAAAGAATTATGGACCCTGCCCCCCAAACGCCGCACATTCATGACCATATACACACATATTCTGCACACATCTAAGGATGTTTAGACACCCCCTACCCTTACCGTGAGCCAGATACCCTGCACTGAGCATCTAGTTCACATTCTTATTCAGGGCCCTTCTTCCCAAAAGCCAAAGTTCCATACTAGAATAATGAAACAAAACAAAACAAAACAAAACCAACCAACCAACCAACCAACCAACCAACCAACCAACCAACCAACCAACCAACCAACCAAAAAACTCTTAACATTTCTGACATTAGGTAGATTGATGGTACCTTTTCATTTAAAATGCAGCTCAAATTCAATAAATTCAAATTACATGAATTCACTTAATATGTTACCGACTGCAGGTATTTTACTAAAACGTGAATCCCATGCGCTCCAACTCTTCTGGACTCCCATCACCAGGTTAAGTTTGTTTCCTTTACTTTTTCTTCTCCCCCAAATGGCATAAACCCATTTAAAATTATTTTGAGAGATTCTGTGATAGGAGAAGTTTATAAAAATAGAAGTAGGATAATTTTCTTAGTAGATCCTTTTAAAAACTCAGATGCTTCTTGTTTTGAAAAGAAAACCTATTTATGCAGAGGGTCATTTAAACAAAAATAGCCATGAAGATGTTTTACCTGTACTGTACAAGGAAAGAGCTTGGGCCAAGCGCTAAAGACTTTGCAAACCTGGATGCTGCTTTGCCTTTCACACCATCTGTGTGACCGAGGTCATCACTCAGTCTCTCTTCAGTATTAGTTTCCTCTGTTACAAAATGAAGATAATACCTATCTAACCCCCACTAAAAAACAAAACAAAAAAAAACTTTCTATACAATTAGAGTTATAAAATATTCAGTATTCTTAGTACTATTAGTGACACTAAATAATAACTTAAAGTCTAAAAATGCTGATAAACTTGATTTTTTATAACACCATAAAGCTGCCCTACTGCCCATTATTATGATGACATTTTCACAAAGGGCTGAGTGAGAAAAGGCTGCAATTCTCATTTGGATGGTGACTAGTACTTATACAAGATTAAAAATAAGAATGATGTATTATGTAAAATAGAAGCAAAGACGGAAGTGGAAGCATGGCTCAGCACACTATGGAGCATACAATCTTTAATTTGAGGAACTGGCGAGGCCTTGCACTCAGGCCACACAAGGGCCTTTAAGGGCCTTTAAAAGCTTCATTAGACTCTGTGGATATTTGCCCTTCATCAATTGCTTCCTATGCCAGGACTTCCTTTTTGATCGTTGCAACCTAATATTGTTCACCCAGGCAACCACAAGCCTGTTTTGGAAAAGTTCCCTATTTCAGAAGCCTCAGTGCTATTTCCATTTAGAAATACATCTTTATGAAAATATGTATCATCCCCCAAACTAAAATGCTTAGCTATATTAAGTTTCAGCTGTAAGTGATATTTTTAGAAGAGTGGTAATTTCAGAATCTCTGCTTCAAAATTACAGAGTTGTGTTTTTTTTAATGGAGTCACAAAGTAGAAAATTAAAAAGATATGCCAATGATTAAGGTCCTCTCTTTCCCTTTTCTTATCCCATTTTACTTAAATTAAAAAATATATTTAAATTAAAAAAAATTAAACCACCAAATTATACATACTGGTAAGAAATTTCATCAGATATTCATTTTCATAAAAACCAAATAACCCAATGCATAAGAGTTCTTAAGTCAATGTTCTCAGAAACGGTATGACTCATGGATGGTATGGCTATGCAACAAAATGAACAAATCTGAGATGCTTTGGACACAGCAAAAAATTTGTACTTTTGACCAAAGGAAAAGGATTTCATTTTTAATTAGATAATAAATACCGTATTTTTCGGAGTATAAGACGACTTTTGAAACGAAAAAAAGTCAACCGAAAATCGGGGGTCGTCTTATACGCCGAGTATATCCCGAAAAACGTCTGGATATGCCGCTAAACGAATTTTCCAACTCGATCCCGCGCCAATCACTGCAAGGCTGCTCGGACCGCCTCTCTAACTCAGCCAATCCAAGCAGGCTTTTTATGCATGCAATATACACGTTCTATCAATGTACGGTATATTACAGTATGTTCGAAAAATGTCATTCATTAAAAATTTAATTAAAAAAAGAACTGGTGTTGCCTCGGAAGTGGGGGGTAGTCTTATACAGCGAATATAGGCCTAAACCTATGTTTTAACTGTAAAATTAGGGGGTCGTCTTATATGCCGGGTCGTCTTATACGCCGGAAAATACGGTAATAAACTAATATGTCAATTTTACCTCAATAAAAATACAAACATCAAATCATTATGTTGTACACCTGAAACTAATTAATATGTCAATTATACCTCAATAAAAGGAAAAGAGACAATGGAGGTGGGGCAGAGAAGAAAAGGAAGTCCTTGTTTTAAGATTATATTAAAAGCTACTTAAAACATGTTAAGTGATAATATTTCATGAACTAAAATATTTGACCAGTGGCTATCATGGAACATCCTACATTCTTTCCCTCAACGTAACAGTTTTAAAGAACTGTGCTCATTTGACCTCTTATCCAACAGAAACCCATTTTCCTTTATATTGGTTTGCATAGCACAGGAGTATTTATTTTGTTATAGTACTTAAGTTTTACTGTGGATGAGTGCTATATCCTGCCAGGACTGGATAGCAGTCCATTAAACTGTCTCCTCAAGACTAAGAAACTTTTCACTAAAGATCTGTTTACAAAATAGAGAGTCAATGCCTCCTGAAAAGTCTCTCCCTCTCATTCACTACACATACACCTGGCATTCACTCAAAATTACTACTCTTCTTTCTGAGGTCTACACCTAAGAAGAACATAGGGAAGTAGATAAACTCAAGTGCTACACAACAATGTAGCATTTCTATCATCAGAAATTTCTCTGAATATGGAAAATAAAATTATATGGTTAAATTTTAATATATGCCTGCATGAAAACCATAAACACAAATATGTGCATAAAGTGTGATTAGAAAGAAATGAACTGGGGAAGCCGGGATGGCTCAGTGAGTTGAGTACTCGCTTTGCAGCTTGAGGGAACAAGAATTGAGTCCTGGCCCCAGCCTGTGCGGACCCAGACGCTGAACTGAGGCGTGCTTCCCATTCAGGAGGCCCCCGGCCTGGTTCCTGCCCTGTTTGGCCCCTGCCCACCTGTGTGGAATGAAACCATGTCAAAAACTGGTGACGAGGGGAAGCCAGTATGGCTCAGTGGGTTAAGTGCTCACTTTGCAGCCCCGGGGACCAAGGATCGAATCCCGGCTCCGGCCTGTGTGGACCCATATGCTGAACTGGGGAGTGCCCCCAGTTCGGTTCTCATCGGGTGAGACCCTGGCCCAGTTCCTACCCTTTGCAGCCCCTTGTCCACCTGTGGAATGAAACTATATGGAAAAACCGATGATGTGCAACTATGGAGACTGTTCTGGGCCCTCCCCCTTCTCTCTGTCTCTGTACCTCTCTCTCTCTCTGTCAAAACAATAAAAATAAATCTTTAAAAAAAAACAAACTAATGACGTGAAGCTGTGGAGACCTCCCCCTTCTCTCTGTCTGTCAAAAACAGTAAAATAAATCTTAAAAAAAAAAAAAGAAAGAAATGAACTAATTTTCCTAAGTCACACAAAAAAAATCAGTCACAATATATACTTATGCCTTGTATATACTAAATTACCTTAGGCAGTAGCTGTTTCTTGTTTCAAGCTTTCTAAGATTATAAGAAAAAGAAAATTTCTCATTTGAGATATTAACTTGGATTGATGGGCACTAAATCAGATCTTTCTGTTCTGATTTATAACAAAACAAGTTATTCTGACTCTATTGGCAAAAGCCCTTGACTTTTCTCAGCTTTTTAGGACAATCAGTGAACAAAACTATTGGCAATCTTTTTACCAAGAAATCTGAACTCCCTATGCTGGAATAGTTAAATAAATATTAAGGAAACCATCAGCACCAACCATTTATTCCCCATGAGCAATGAATAAAAGAACAATGTTTGTAGTGCAATTAAGCCACTATGGCTCAAGATGGATCATCCCATCAATTTTGAAACAATTTTTCTAGCTGTATGAATCTGATCATAAAGAAAAAAATCACTTCTAATGAAATGTGGAATGATTTTTTTTTGCATGTGAAATGTATTCATCATTTCTTTAAAATATTTCACTTCAGAACTCTTAAGAACAGAAAGAAAATAAAACCTATAAGTAGAATAGCTTAATTATTTAGAGCCTACAAATGACTGTGGAAATGCACAATTTTTAAACTTTGAAAAGAGGCTAATCTGTAATATAAAACAGTTTTTGTAGGTAATAAATAATTCAAATTCAGACAAGAGAGAATTAAAGAATTGAGATGTTCATTTTGTTTTACATTTATAACTAAAGAACAAGAATAACCTGCAAATGGATTATTGTTGATCTAATTCCTATAAATAAGAACCAAATGATTTTAAATTAAATCTGTTCTAAACTATGTGCTTTAAACAATATCTGCTTCCCTTTTTCAATTGTTTTCCAATGTTTCCAGAAGCTGAAACAACAATTATGATAATAGGGCAATAAACTATGATAAAACAGTAAGTTCAGAATCTTTCAGCTGGATATATGATTAGAGTACAGTCTAAGCCAAAGCTAGAATCAACAAGCACCTAAAAAAAAAACACTAGCTTATCGCAGCTTTTTTAGTTTGAATAAATCTGCCTCAGCCTTCTGATCTTTGTAATATTTCCAAATAACCCCTACAAATTACTCTATATAAATAGCAAGGAGTCTAAGAATATTCTGCTACACTCACCCTCTAAAGATACCGTACTCAAAATCAGTTCAACTCCAGTCTGCCTAAGCCAGAGGATGAAGCTATCACTTAATGAATTAACGCCATCTAGTGGGATCAGTGAGATTTCAGCCACCGTCTACCACAAGTTACTACAATCTATTCAACTGGTCAAATAACTGATTTTTAAAAATAAGGTTCTAATATTAATAAGTGAACAATCTTGAATGCCTAGTCTAAGAATGTGGTAAACTTGCCTACAATAAAAATGGCACAAAAATATTTTAAGTTCCCCAATCCTTGCTTAGAAGGGAATGACATTTTTATTCTTTCCTTCAAAGGAACAAAATAAAATCTGTATGTACTAACAATAGGTATTTCCAAAGATCTCAGAAAAAGCAAAGTCAAAAAAACATTCTGTCAATAAAAATCTTTTAAATAATAAATATTATTTATTTATTAAGTGCTTAGAATATGCCAGGCACATCACAAAGTTTTAATCTTTTTTTTTTTTAAAGATTTATTTTATTGTTTGAAAGTGAGAGAGAGAGAGAACGGAAGAAGGTCCAGAGCAGTCTCCATAGCTCTACATCATTAGTTGTGACATAGTTTCATTCCACACAGGCTTATGAGGGGCTGGGCAGGGTGGGAACCAAACTGGGGGCCTCCTGCATGGGAGGCAAGATACCCCGCCACCATCCTGGTGGCCCCCAGCTGCACCACAGTTCAGCACACGGGACTGCATGGGCCGGGGCTGGGCCTGGGGCTGGATCCCTGGACCTTGTAGTTGCAAGAGAAGAGCTCAGCCTGCTAAGCTATGTCAGCATCCTCCTAAAGTTTTAATCTTTAAAGCTATCACGCAATGTAGTTCTATAGGCAATTCCCTGCTACAAAAACACTTAAACCCAGAGTAACTAATAAAAAAAGTGATCTTGCTTTCCTCTGACTATGATGTGAATGTCTCATCTATCAACACTAGCTCACTGAAAACCCACCAAGTGCCCAGAAAAGTGCCACGTGATGATAGTGGGGTTCTAAGAGATGAGGAAGGGCCCTGGCTTTTCAAGGAGAACTGAATGACGGCAGGGGATCCGTGGCATGTTACAGAAGATATTTACAATGATCTTTTATCATAGTTTTACTCGTAATTTTCTTCACATTAAAATTAAACTGCTAGCCTGAATCTTAAATCCATCATGATTTTGACTGAGTTGCATTAAGGCACAGCTCCATCAGTGTCATTATGCTATTTACATTCCTAACAGTACTTCTCTTTGTACTTCTGATCACCACGTTCCAGGTAAGAACAGAAAGGAACTTCAAGTAAAATGTGTTCATCGTTTTTCTACTCACTGGTAGGAGGGAATTAACACAGAGTGAAGTTCAGAAAAGTAACCTGCAAACTATTCCATTCTCTATGTGGGAATGTTAACTTTAACATTTTAGCATCCTATGTCAGTACCTTCCCTTACCCTGTGTTATTTGTTTACACACACAACCCAGCATGTTAAGTATTAGACTAAAATATGTAATAATGTTCAGATGATAATTTAATTAAATTTGGCAACATTTGTGAGATCTTCAAGGGTACTGAAATTTTCATGTGTGTGTATCCTTATTAAAGATTAAAGAAATAGAATATAATTCTATATCCCAGCCACTAATGAACCACATTGGCCTGGGTTCTGAAAAGGCTAGCTAAATTTAATCTAAATGCCTCTTTTCCTTTCTTAAAGGAGCCAGGAAATGGGTGGCACACATCTCATCTTGAGCCAGATTTGCCTCTCTAGAAAAATGCAAATGGCCTCAAAGCTACTCCATGGGTCAAAGGCAGAAGCTGGGGAAACAGATGCTTCGACTGGCTGGGTTGACTGTCAAATCTACCACTTCATCTAGCAAAGAAAAAGAAATAGCAAAATATGGTGGGAAAGGACTGGGTTTGGAGTATGAAAACAGGATACTATGAAATAAGTCACACCTGAGTTCCAGTATATTTATTTATAAAATGAAAATAACAACAACAAAAAATATATTTATCTTACATAAATATATCTGAATAGTAAGTGAATAAATGTGAGTGCAAACTGCAAAATGCTATTTTCAGCCTAATAATCTAGTCTACCCCATTCACTCTCATTCCACCACTGCTCTGACCAATATTCACCCTCCATCTTAATTAGATCCTTCAATAACATTGGTCTCTTCCCTGCTCAGTGAACTTGACAAATTGGCTTTGTCAGCTTTTGCTGATGATGGTCCCTGGGCCTGAAGTACCTTTCTTTCTCTCCTCCATCTCTCTGTCCATCCACCTTTGAGGGTTTTGGTAAGTTCCACTCGTGCTATATAATTTTCCTGAATCCCACCTCCCTAGAATGATCTGTGAAACCCCATTACACCAAATGTCTGATTCATAAAATGTAACATCTAAACATACAACAGTAGCTGCTGTAACTTACTATATGGTAGGCAGGCACAGTTCTAAGCACATTAACTATTTAATATGCAATTTAATCTTCAAAGCAATCCTATGGCATAGATACTATTAGTATCTCATTTTATAGATGGATAATGGACCCACAGAACAGTTAAGTACGCAAAGCCATCCTGGGCAGCATATGGGCTACAGGTCGGACAATCTTGACATACAGTCTTGCTTTTTGACCCATAATGTATGATCCCTGAGTATAAGGGCATTTCTTCTAGTATAAGTCTTCCGTCATGTTGCATTTTCCTGGGCTATACAATATACAGAAGTGCTCACATAGACATTGGGAGACAATGGCCCTGACTGGGAATCAATTTTCTTCCTCATCAATGCTATAATGAAATGACATTGACTGAAGCAACATTATTTGAGGACCTGCTATATTTTTAAAATGTCAGCATTCTGTAACTATAACTCACATTACAGTTTACAGAGCCTTTTCTTTTAAATACATTGTGTTGTTTTTTTAAATTAAATTTATTGGGGGTGACATTGGTTAGAAAAATTATGTAGGCTTCAAGTATAAATTTCTATAATATGTCTCCTATATATTACATTGTGTGCTCACCACCCAGAGTCAGTTCTCCTTCCATCACCACATATATATTTGACCCCCTTTTCCCTCTTCTACCACCCCACCTCCTCGCTTACCCTTTGGAAACCACTAAACTGTTGTCTGTGTTTTTAAGTTTTCTGTTTGTTGCTTTCCATTTTATATTCCACATATAAGTGAAGTCATATGGTTCTTGATTTTTCCTAACTTTGTCGCTTACATTGTTATTTGTACCTTACAACATTCCTGAGAAGATATTTATTTTATTGTTTCTGAGAGAAGGACAGAGAGAGAGAGAAGTGGGGAGGGCCCAGAGCTGTCTCCATAGTTGTGCGTCATTAGTTGTGACATAGCTTCACTCCACACAGGTGGATGTGAGGCCGCACAGGGCAGGAACCGAACTAGGGGCCTCCCACTTGGGAGGCAAGAACCTTCACCACCATGCTGGTAGTTACCAATTGTGCCACAGTTGAGCATATAGGGTTATAATTGTATTAGATTGTATTATCAATCACTTAATTTTAAAACTATGTGACCTGAAGATATCAATTAAAGTATGGATTTTTAAAATCCATTCACCAAATATTTGAGCACCTTCACTAACTTCTAAGTTAGTTACTAGGCTCTTTGATCTTCCCACTAAACTGTGAGTTCCTTGCAGGCAAGAATAAACTTTTAATCGGTAACTTCACTTTTTTTGCTTGGTTAGTGGTAGGGTGTTTAAGAAGTGTTCAATGAATCAATTATTGAAATAAGAAGATTAGTGATTTCTAAGATACATTCTGGCTCTTGAAGTCTAGGATTTCATGACATTTCTCACTTGGTACTAAGTATTGCTTTTCATTTCTAAATTCATGAAAGGGTTTTGGCTGAGACCATTTTTTATTCTCTGACTTCTGCAGAACAGAGATGTTATTTCAGGCAATGTCTCTAGCTAACAAAATTCCCCCAAAGCAAAAAAATGTGGATGCCTTTGGCATAGGGGAAATTTAGACCAGTTTTTATTTACTGATTAAATTTTTTTAAAAAAGGAATTAATATTCATTCTTGCCTTCTTTTAAAACTGTACATGCAACACACTCAAACAAAAATGAAAGCCCAAAAGTGTCTTTTAGTATAACATGAATTTAAAAGCTTTACACACAAAAATTGGAAGCAACCTACACACTTGTCTAAGTCCTCCACTGGCTAGACTTCCAGATTATCAGCTAGTCTTGGCTTCAGGACTTCCTAGGTAACTGGGGATCCACAGGAAACTACTTCCACTCTGGTCTCCCTCACACTAGATCTCCTCTTCTTTTTTACTTTGACAATCCCTACTCCTGAGCTGCTCATTATTACTAATGGAAAGAATCCTTTAACCAGGCCACAGTTCTTTCTCAAGTTCATGTCATCTTTACCCTCACCTTTTATTTATCCACATGTGATCATCTGTCACTTACCCTTAAAAGCTATTCAAATCTTTGTCTTTCTTGCCCTCTTTGAGCAACTACGCTGTTAACCAAACTCTTCCTAGGATTGTCTGTTTACCTGTCACTGTTTTTAAAATTTTCTTTCCCACGGCCCTCAAAGTGTCTTTATGTTTATATATACAAGGGCTGTCCTATCCAGCCATAAATGCCTCTATTTTTCATATTACATGGCTGGATACTTTCTGGACAGCCCTCATATTCTACGTTTGTATATTTTTCTGGTTTCTACCCCCAGCCCTCTTTCTTTCCCTCTCTACACTCATTCCCTGGTAACTGCATTCAATCTCAGTGCTGCAATTATCTCCTTCATGGGACAGTGGAAGACCATATACACCTTGGATAGAATTTTGGCCCTCATGACTAGCTGTATGACCTTAGACAAGTTACCTAACTTCAGCCCCAGTTTACTTCTCTCTTAAGTGGGGATAGCCATATCTACATCACAGGGCTGCTGTGAAGATTAAATGAGGTCACACATATAAAGTACCCAGCAGCGTCTGGAACATAGGAGAGTTGCCTATGTTCTAGCCCTGGTCTCTCCTGGAACATTGCCCCCAAATTTCGGCGGAATAGCCATTTCTATCCTAATGCCTCACCAAGACCTCAAATCTGGTCTGCTCAAGATCAAACTTATTGTACTCCCCATCTTGGCAGTTTCCTATCTTAACAGTGCAAGCTGGGAATCCTATGTTTGTTCACTCCATTAACCCCCTCACTCTTTACATCTAATTAGTCAGTCCTTCCACTGTCTTGTACTTCTTCCCCACTGCCGTAATCCAGGCCTCTTACTAGGATAATTTATAACATCTTCCTAACTGTGATCTCTCCCACCTAGAGCAGACAGATCCTTTTGCTGATAAAACAGTCTTTCTCAAAAAGGGATCTCACCATGTCATTTCTCTGCTTAAAATTTCCTGTGTCTTCTCCCTAGTAACTATGGAATAAAGCCTAAACTCCTAGGTGAGGCATTAAAGGCCCTTAACAATTGTACTTCATCTCCCACTACATCCATTCCTTCAACTTCTCTGAATTATCTGCTATTTCCAGAACTCAAAATGCTTTTTCTGGCCACTGTAGCTTTGCTTCAATTACTCCCTTTCTCCAACCCAATACCAGTTCTACCCATCTAAACCTCACTTGTTCTTGAAGACCCAGCATAAACACCATTGTTTATACAAATCCTTCCCTAATCCCCTACTCAGGATTAATATCTCCCTTCTCTGTATTTACAGAACATTCTGCTTATAGCTCTATAATGGCATGTACCATAGCCTATTTTACATGTCAATCAAAAGTAGTTTATACATTTGTCTCCACTGCCAGTGCTTTGAGAACAAGGGAGACAAGGTCCTACTCATTGCTGAAGTCCACTGCCTGGAACTTGGTAACCCTCACAGATGTTTGTTAAACTGAACAGAATAATTGCATGAGTCCGTCATCTAAAATGTAGACCGACAGTACTTTAAAATGTAACTAAACAGACACTTCCTCAACCAATGATCAAATTTAACATCATAAATAACAGGGGAAACGGACAAGATGTGCTGTGCTATGCCGTGACATAGGCACGATGTACCCAAGACATTTAACATGGATTTAATCATGAGGAAACAACCAGATAAAACTGTGGGACATTTAGCACTGCAACTAGTCTGGACTCTCCAAAATGTCAACAAATGAAACAAACATCCGCGCTCCAACCCGAGCCTTATACCCCCCAAAAGGCTGTGGAACTATATTGCACATTAAAGATCAAAGAGAAATGGCAACCAAATGAAATGTGTGATCCTTAGCTGGATCCTGGATTAAAAATAAGAAGCCGGGAAGCCGGGATGGCTCAGTGGGTTAAGCGCTCACTTTGCAGCACCAGGACCGAGGATCAAATCCCGGCTCCGGCCCCAGCCCGTGCAGACCCATGTGCTGAGCTGGGGAGTTTCCCCAGTTCAGTTCTCTCTCTGTCTCTGTATCTCTCTCTGTCAAAATAAATAAATAAATTAAAATAAATAAATAAATAAATAAATAAGAAGCCTTCTAAAGAACATAATGGTCACCTACTAGGGAAACATGACTATGATACCAGTGCTACCTCAAAGTGTAAGTCCATGGACCCATGGTATCTGTAAACTGTTACTGACAGGCGGTTGGTACGTATAAAAATTGAGAGTACACATTTAGAAACTTTTACAGAAATGTGACAATGTAACTTTATGTCTGTTAAATCTAATAATATACTCTGTATTTATGCTGTTTATTTTGTTTTTCTAGTAATTCATTTTATTGTGGTTCTAAAAGTGTCAACAATGAAATGGAAATTTAAAAACAGATCATTTACCACAGATAGTTTGAGAAGACTCTATTAGAGAACAATATTGTGCCAATCTTAAATTTTCTGAGTGTGATATGCATACTGTGGTTATGTTAGGAATAAATGCTAAAATATTCCATTTAGGGTGAAGTATCATGATGCCTACAAAAATCAGGAAACAGAAAATTAAATAAACATGTATGTGAGCTGTCCAGAAAACATCCAGCCTTTGTCAATATAATGAGAATGGTTACATGGCTGGATACTTTCCTCATAGATATGTAGAAGAAAAAATTAACTAGACTTTTAGTTTCATAAAATGTATACATGCCTATTAATTTTTAAAGGGTACATTTGCTATTTCTCATACCTCGACTACAGTGAAAAATGAGGCTTTATGAGCACTCAGAATGAGTAAAGATGAAAGAGAGGTCAGAGTACACTGACAGGTATTATAACGAGACTGTAGACCATTCCTTGCAGACAGTATTTGGATGTGTTTTTCTTGTCCGTGGTGTGGCCTAAGGACTTTCTGTCTGTCCGCAGGGGTGAGGCTGCAAGAAGCTCTTGGGTAAGCTGAAATTTCTAAAGAGCTCCAGATTTATAAGTAACACTTCAGGATTTGCTCTTAACAAAGAAAAAACAAACACACACACACAAAAAACAAACAACCAATGAAACACACAAACAAATTGGGAAAGAGATCATTGTCTTTATCCCCTATAATGTGTTCTTCCTCATTTCTACAAAATTAACAAAGATTACACAAATCAAAAAGCAAATGGTTATGTCTCTCAAAACTGTTAATTATAAATATGCACGCTGATAGGAGAAACGCATCTTTTCCTTAAAAATAAACTAGGGTTCAACAGAAAAGACTATCACATAGCAAACTGTCCAAACTATGTTGTTGCACTTCCCGTTTCCAATTCTGTCATCTCAATTGGTACAAAAAAGAATTTTTTTTTGCTAATTTGGTTAAATTAGTTACTCTAACTAAGCTGTAGGGGTTAAAAAATAGTGTCCTATGCTTTGAAAGCTTCCTTGTAAAAGCATCAAAATGTACGTCTCCAGGTTGCCCTAATGACCTGTTATTAATAGGTGGGTATCCTGAGGATGGGCTCAAGCTCATTACCATCTTCAGAAAAATGCACACTATTAGCATTTGACCTTTGTCAACTGGGCAATCTATAGGGGAAAAAAAAGAAAAGCGTCTTCCTAAAATTGAAAGAAAACTATCTGAGGACTTCATCTCGTATTAATTCAGAGAAAACAGCTATCCTGAAATAGCTGTCTGTGCATAATTTAATTTATGTATTCATTCAAGTGCCTTTAAAATCCCACTAACCTATTTTGATTCAATTTCTTATGGAAGGGACTCTGTACAATTACAAGCATATATCACATGACTTGGCAAAAGACAATCTGGTAAATAGGAACAAAATCCTGAAAGGGACACCAAGTTAAAAAGAAAAGAAAAGAAAAGAAAACTGAGATAGCAATTGATGTTTGTAGAAAAAATGATGATACTCTACCAAGAATGGCTGCAGGTAGGAGCAGATGGCAGTAACTCGCTTAATGGCATTGCCTACTGCACACCCTGACACACTCTCACAGATGCACATCACCAATTTCTAAAATAACACCTCAGAGTAATGCAGCCCAGTGTAAGACTTTTTATGACAAAATCAATGTATCATCGCCGTAAGCAGCAAGAACACACAAATCATGTAAGAAGCTAAAATTGTGTTTAAAGATACTAAACTCATTTGGCCAAAAATAAGACAAGAAAGAAAGAGAGAGAATAAAATAAGCTTTTCCCATTCTGGAAGCTTAGTCTATGTTTTGTTGTTGATCTTGTTAATTTCAAGACTTTGAAACTCATATATACTCCCTTTTCAAACTTTTGTGGATGCTATTTCTCATTATTATTATTATTATTATTTTGTTTTTTATCTTTTCTGAAGAGGAAAAGAAACAACTGCTTTTTAATGCTTTCCAGGAGATAGGAGAAAAGACTATCAGCTTTTTAACTTGGCAGTAAAGGCACTTTTTGATGAGTCTGGGATCTGAGTTTCAAATAAAGTCCTATCAAAATTAAGCATAGCATCAAATCAATCTTAATTTTTTTTTCCACTTGAGACCCAGATTAACCTAGAAGCCACACCAAAAAAATAAGATGGCCTTTTATAAACTAAGTAGGAATAAAACAGGCCCACACAGCACTTGAATATGGCTAATCCCAGCAAAGTCGGCTGCAAGCAGGGATCAGAGGAATGTAGTGAAGTAGACACTTTGACACACTCCTGAATAAGTTCTGGAGTTGGTATTACGAAGTATCATGCTCTTACTGATGCTATAAACTACACTCTGTCCACTTGAAACAATATTTTTTCAAAACCTAAACTCTTTACTTTTGTATTAATGTAGGTAGTCAGACCACATTCCAATTTTAGCAATTAATTGCATCCGATCAGTCTGTTTAGATTTGCTTGGCTCCTTTGGTTTTGTATTTATGCTTGAGAGTTAAAGAGTTGCTCTGCTCTAGAAATGATAGCACAACATTGAAACATAAGAAGCAAGTGAAACTGAGTTACATCTGCCAGGTAGAAAAGGACCACATAATGAAAAAAAGGAGAAAAACCAGCACCTTTGACTCTCAGGGTTCCTAAATAATCTTAATCATGTCAGAGCATCTCAAATCCTTCTCTTTCAAGGGCATATCAATCACCACTCCACATTTAACTCTTTTTTTGGCCATCATTTTGAAGAGACTGCTTGACCTGAATGATAGGAACTGGGCCACCTCTGAGAAGCAAAGACACTCCAGTGGAAGCAGGTTTTCCACTACTCTGTTTCATTTATCCTGGTTATTTACTACCAGGAAATTGGCAACTCCACTGCTCAAAAAACACTCTGGGGACATGATTACTTTTTTTCTTGGATTTGGTCCCTAGTTTTTGGCATCCGCAGTGTCATTTACCAATGTCTTCGTTTGTTCCCTGTTGACATTCTCAGACATGGCATTTCATTCACACATATTGCATCCGCAGAGTAAGATCCCGTGACATGTTTGGGGACAATGCTAGAATTCCCTGAAGTGGCTGCTGATATCCTGCAGCAAACCAATTTTTCATTAGAAGTGCCACCAAGAAGCAGGAGACCGGCTCTGACGTTGCGGGATTGGTCTTCGTGGAGCAGCAGGAGGGAAGTGCCTTGCGTAGGCGGTGGGTGACGGTGCCCACAAGGCGTGTGCATTACTACTGCCTTTTAAAGCAGGGCCTCGGCACACGGGCCCCCACTTTCACTTTTTCTGCTCTCCTTGTGTCTAACACCATCTGATGATCTACAATATAAAATATTATCCTCTGTGGTCCTATTTACCTCCAGAAGTTATGAGATTGCTCAAATGTGAACATGACTCCTGGCTGTCTATATTTTAAGTCATCTCGTGGGACCTGCACCGAGTGTACTGACTCCAGATTCAAAAGTAACTTGTTTTGAATGCTGGCTGGCATGCCGAACCCAGGACAGTGGTCACTGAAAAACGTTATCCCTAAACTAAGCATTTCAGATACATGAATGGGGCCATTAGACAGATTTTTAAGGACACCTTCACCAAATTTTAAACTACTAGCAAGTGTACACAGCCATCTCCATCTATCAGTATGGTGAATCTGCGAACCATATCATGCTGGGCAAAGCATCACAGAAGGTGCCACAGAAAACAGTCGAAAGACAGAGACCTTTATCTTCTTGAGCTCACATTTCAAGAACTGAAGAGGGGCAGAATAATTTACTTTGGAAGAAAAAAAAACAACACCCCAAGAATAGAGAATGCAGGCATCAAACTAAGTAGGAATGGGAAAGATCTGTGTGTGTTCGCGCGCGCGGAATGTTCTAGCACAGGCAACTAACTGTAAGTCAAAGACATCTTCTTTAAAGAGACGCAACGCTGTAATGAGAGAAACAGGAGAGAAAATAACATAAAAGATCTAAAAAGTTCATTGTGTACATATAGGACTCTGTAATTTTTCCTGTGATAGAACAAAACCATGTTCTGTTAGTTTCTATTAGAATACATCTAGGCTGAGGTCTCTCTCACACTTTGAATGATATGTGGACAATCAAGAGAAATAACAAAAATAATAGAAAATTAGATTAGAAAATAAGCAGCAATAGTTAAAGGAATTTACATGTAGTCTGGAAAAAAAACAAAATAATTTAGGAAAGGACACAGTGTAAGCCAAAGCATTGGCTTCTCAGCCTTCTATGAGGCTAGACTGGCTGGCAGAGGGGGCTGATGGATAATTACTCCGTTTCCTCCCACGTTGAACAAAGTGAGTCTGTTTTGGACAAGGCTATTTTGCAGAGTAAGAAGCCCTAAGCAGACAAGATTTAGGCAACATGCTGAAACTAGACTAACGTTTAGGAAGTGCCAAAATCCATTTTCAAAAACAGGTGAGGAAATTAAGAAGGGAGACTGCTCTTTTTCTAGAAAGGGTTAGGTCAGCCTTCTCAAAACTGGGTAATGAGAAATAGTGGTGTCCCTTGAGACAGGAAACAGTGTGTTCCTGGAAAAGTGGTTAACAAATTTGCCAAATACCAAGTTAAATACAGTTAAACAATTAAGTATCTCTGAGAGGCAGAGAGTATGTAGCATTTCTTAAAATTTTCTAATTACAGAATGCTTTTTCATGGGAAAACCTGTTAATAAATTGGAACACTAATGTTCCAAGCAACATAATTTGGGAAATGCTGGTTTAGGTGAAACTGAAGGCAAAAGCAAGGAAAGGACAGGGTAGTGTGTGGGGATGTCCCCCAACCTCATGATTTTATATATTGAGCCAATTGGGATGCTGATCTGCTTTCTATTGCCTCCTTCTCTTTTATGCCTTATCCAGGCATAAATCTACCCCCCATGAAATCATTTTCTCTGATTTTCCTATTCTCCCACTTAACTGTCTAGGCTGCTATCAAGACCTCCCCTTCTCCCCTCCCTCTCTCGCTACTTCACCTTTTCCTTCTCCTTTTGTTAGTAGTAGTCTTTCTTCCATGAAAGTGCTTTCTATCCATTGCTTCCCACTTATTAATAAGCAACATCACTTTCTTCCATTAAAAAATGCTCGTCATTACTCTTCACTTAATATTAAGTTTCTCTCCGATGTAACCATCTAGTTCAGATTCTCTTCCATTTTTTCCTTCTCCATACTTTCATTCATCTGTATGACTTGGGGATTCTCTAAGACTGAACCTGCTATGCTGACGATTCTTTAATTTCCCTTTTTTCTATCATAATGACTCCCTATCTCTAGACTAGTTTATAAAGCTGCCATTCCTTATTATTGAACATCCCTTCCAATAAGTAATTCCTCACAGAAAGTTGTTCAAGATGAACATTATGCTATGCTGTTCCATTCTTGGCTTCTTAATCTTGTCATTATTAGATACTATTCATCAGCTATGTAGTGGTGATCTAGATACTATGAAAATAAGTATACATTGCCTAGCCACCAGGAAGTTTTCTCTGAAAGAATTAACCCTGATGTGGGTATGCTGAAGGGGAAGAATTTTCTCTCAGGTACATGTATAAAGCTTTATTTTAAAGCAACTTTTCTCTGTCTCCTAATAGAGTACAATGTTATGCCATAGATTAAAAAAAAAAAAAAGAAAGAGGAATCTTCTCATGCCTTATCACCACTGAGTTTTTTCTTTGCCCAAACTTACTGTCTTCTTCACTCAGACATGGCCAATATAGGCAGGCAGCCAAATTCTGCTGGTTTTTAGGTAAAAGCCAAATTCTTGCTGATGAATAGATACCACTTTTCATCCTGGGTTTTTTTTGTAACTTTTTTTTTTTTTTTTTTTTTTTTTTTTAAAGAG
>PVKE010020273.1:0-27648 GCA_004027555.1 Craseonycteris thonglongyai
TCCCAACGCCAGGAGGAAGCCCACAGGGCTGTTTCCGATGTGCGTCCTCCCACCTGGCAGGCAGCGGGGCTCTGTGGGGCCTTTCTGAAGGTGATGGGGTGGGAGACATAGGTGAGGCTGTGGCAGCCTCTGGCCGGAGAGCCAGGGCAGGAAGGTATGTAGAAGGGTAGCTACTAAAGTTAGGGTCCCCCTGAGAGTGAAGGCTCAGGGGAGGGGTAAACTTGGGGGCACTGGGGATATGATTAAGCTCTGGTTTTCGTTTTCACTTTTGGAACCCCATGAAGCGCTGGAATTCAGACAGTGGGCTGTAGGCACTTTCCCCATCCTTTCCCAGAAGCCTTGGGGTCCCTCCCTGTGGCCCATTCTTGAACCAAACAGATAGATGGGCGTGCCTGTGTCTTATTCTGTGCCTTCATCTCCCCTGGGGATAGGGTACGCCTGGAGCACCCTATTACCTATGAGCAGTAGGTGGGGTGGTGACTGCATGCAGGATCCCACTTCCCCATCAGATCAGCAACCATTTACCGTATTTTCCGGCGTATAAGACGGCCCCCTAACTTTACAGTTAAAACATAGGTTTAGGCCTATATTCGCTGTATAAGACTACAGCCTCGGAAGTGGGGGGTAGTCTTATACAGCGAATATAGGCCTAAACCTGTTTTAACTGTAAAATTAGGGGGCCCTTATACACCCGGTCGTCTTATACGCCGGAAAATACGGTACTCCAATTTCTTTAGAATCTGTCTGTCTACTTGGCCTCTGGAGGTGCCAGGGAAACGTCTCCTTTCATTCATTCGCTGAACAGACATTTATCCTACCCAGTGGTTAAGACCCTGGGGAGGGGGCTTGAACAAATTGTCCTGTCTTCTGGAGACCTTGCTGGGTGCAGCTGTGAGGACTGAGTCAGGGGACCCAATTTCTTCTCTAGTAATAACAGCAGGGAGAGGAGCTTCCCAAGCAGTGAGAAATGGGTTTTGGCCTCCAGGAGCCAGCGGGCTTGGCAAGCTAAAAGCTTGCATACCTCCTGAGTGGGGGAGCTCTTCCCCCAGCTGCCCACCTCCCCTACCTCACTGTGCTCTAGCAAGGGGTGCAGACACCACACAGACAGTGGTTTCTGTGAAGCCACAGGCACCATGTACTTAGAAAGCAACTCTTGTTTACAGAAGAGCAGGAGAAAGTCAACTGGTCACAACAGCCCCAGAGGGATGTGACAGTGGCAGGGGCTGACACCTCCACCCCATACCCCCTCCAGGGCCCCTAGGACCCAGAGAGGAAACTGGTTCAGCTGTGGCCCAGCAAGCCCCGAGAGGGGCTGCTGTATCCGCAGCCTGGGAGTCTGTTCTGTTGGCCTTTAGTGAAAGCCTGAGGGACAGGGTGGCAGGAGCCTCCTCCAGGCAGCCCTGCTGCAAGAACCTGTGTGCTCTGGCATCCAGACCTGGGCCCCCAGCATCTCTTGCCCCATAAGGCCTTTTCTGGTTTCCCTTTTCACTTTGAGTAGTTTAAAAGCTGAGACCTGAACAGCCCTGGCTCTCCCACCCCCACAAGAACAATGCACAAATGGGGCGGATTCAGGGCACTGTGCACTCACACATTTCTGGGGAGCAGCAGATGGTGCAGTGGGCCTTGACAACCCTGCCCTTTCCCCGGTAGACTGTGAGACATGCAAGCCCACTCACAGGACTTGGCTGCTGGCTTTGCCCTCACAGCACCCCAAGGGGTAGGACGTGTGACAGGTCCCAATCCGGGCTGCCCAGGGCTCTGGGTCTGCTTGGGAACACGGAGTCCCCAGGACAGGGGGTGGCCTGGGTGCTGGAGCTGGCTTTCCTGAAGGTGAGCAAGGTTCTATTCTTGCTCTCCCATTGGGGCAGGTCCTGGTCACCGGAAGAATGACCTCCAATGGAGTGTGTATAGCCACATGGGGGACCAAGACCACCACCAGACCCCACAAAATTTAAAATCTATACAAACATTTATTGTCCCTGCCTGAGTGAGGGAGAAGGGGTCAGGGAATAGGAGGGCCAGGCCATGGGCTTTGATAAGACAGCCCCCCCAGGGAGGCCTGGGCTCTGGTGGGAAGTATCCAGAGGCTGAGGGCCCTGGGGGCTCAGGGAGGGGCTGGCTCCATTCCCAGAGTTCAAGGTGTCCAGCTGGACCAGGGGAGGCCTGTTCCCACCCATCCAGGCCCAGGCTGGGTTGGACTCTTGGGTCTTAGTGGCTGTCAAGGTGCTGGGTGAGTGCTCCTATGCCCCCACCCCCACTCCCCAGGAAGGAAGGCAGCACCAGAGTCTTGCTCCTCTGGGTCAGGGAAGACAACTGTGCAAGTCATATGGTTTAAATTAAAAACAATAAAAATAACAATACAAAATAAAAAAAGAAAACCCCTATCTAAACAAACCCGAGACAAGCCTACCCAGTCCACCTGACACGCTGGCAAGTAAGGGGCAAGGAGCAGGCAGTCTCAGTGACTGGGACACAGCAGGCCACAGCTCGAGTGCCAGAAGAGTGGTCCCAGCCTTGGCCTGTGGTCGAGTCAACAGCAGTCTCCAGAGGACAGACGTCTGGGGCAGAGGCAGGGAGGGCCCAAGGGACCTCACGGGCTCTGGGTCTCTGTTGCTGCAGGCTCCTCCTGTGCTCTTAGGCATCCGTGTCTTGGCCACGTGGACAGGGTTAGCTCTTGAGATTTATTGCACCATTTTTGGAAGAGGCCTGGGGCTAAAGGATGGGCGGGGCAGTGGGAGAGGCAGGAGGTGGGCAGGCGGCAGTCACCGCTTGGTCTTGGCATCTTCTCGGATCTTCCAGATCACCAGGTGCATGCAGGCGCTGGCATCCTCACTGGAGCTGTGCCCGTCCACTGTGGAATGGGTGGAGGGTCAGGGTGAGCCAGCTTTGGCCCCAGCCCCAGCCAGGCCCAACCCAGCCCTTTCCACTCACCATTGTCCTGGATGATCTGTCTGAGGTAGTCAGCCATGAGATTCCGCAGGGAGCGCTTGTAAGGGAGGCCCAGGCGGTGCGGGAAGAGCACAGACGTGTCTACCACAGTGCTGTGGATGACCTATGGGAACGGCCAGCCCATAAGGGACTTCAGGTTCCAGGGCTCCAGGAGGGCTGGGCTGCAAAGGTGCCCAGGGCTCGGGATGGTTCCAGAGCAGCATGCCCAGTCACTGTCCCCACAGCCTCACTGTCCCTCTGAGGACCGAGCCTGGGTGGGGGCCCAGGTACCTTCAAGGCCAGCAGGTCACTCTCCAGGCTGTGTCCAATAAGGATGGTGTCAGCACTGAACAAGCTTAGCAGGACAGCCTGAACATCCCGGAGCGAGATGCTTGTGTCAGCGAGGTCAGCCTCAGTCACCCCCGAAAACCTGGGGTGGGAGGGCAGAGGCCTTAGGGTGGCTGGGAGGGTACCGGGGTTTGCCAACCCAGGAGCTAGGTTGAGGTCAAGGAGACTGGCCCTGGTGGGGCATGGGGTCCCCACCCTGGGATACCAGGTCCTTGAGGGCCCTGCCGCACCTTGTGTTGTAGTCAACGACTTCATTGTCTGGCTTCACAAAGGTATCATAAACGACCTGCATGTTGGTATCCACCACTGTGACGCGTGTCAGCTCCAGGCCATATGTGGTGTAGGACTGTGGGCCATGAGGACAAAGCTCAGACATGGCCCCACTGACCCAACACCACCAGCCCAGTGCTCACCATAAAGCTTGTCCTTGGCCTGAGCCCTGTGGAAGATGCTGGCCCCAAGCCAGAGATCTTCTGGGGTCTCTCTGGGGCTCCGAGTAGGAGTGAACTGGGCCCCTTCCCCAAAGCTCACACTGAGCTCACAGAGCCCGCCACAGCCTCCAAGTAGAGACGGCCCTGAGTAAAGCATGTGTTGTGTCCTGAGGGTCAGGTGACAGCATCTGCTTGGTGATGGGGCAAGTCTTTTGTGAGCAGATGTTGGCAAGGCTGTTTGAGCCTCAGAGGCTATAAGACAGTACAGCACATACAGAGGCTAGGACCCGGCTGTTGTTCACGGCTCTTCGTCTACTCTTTATCCTAAAATCTGCACCAGCCCAAAGCCTCAAGAAGGGGAGCCAGGACAGCCTCACAGAGCAAGACCCCTGCAACCTGCAGGGGCCACGAGTCCTCAGCAAGCATCCATGGGCACCGCTGGCCAACTCACCATTTCACAGTCGAGGGCATAGATTCCAGGGTGAGCATCTTCTGGAAGCTCTTTATCAAAGGTCTTCACGAACCCTTCCAGGTTTTCCTTGCGTCCATCCTGCACATGTTGCTGAGAGTGGAGAGAAGGAAGGTCAGGGTGGCAGGCTCAGAGTGCGCTTCGGGAAAAGGCCTGGGTCACGGGGTCAGGATGGTGCCAGGGGTTTTCATGGACCAAACTCCCCATTCCAAGGCAGACAAACCAAAGGACAGAAAGCAAGCAGCTCAGGGGGACCAGCTCCAGCCAGAATAGGGAAAGGGGTTCCCAGATGAGGAAGCATCAAGCAGATCCCATGAGACATACCTTGGCAACCTGGCAGCCCATAGAACCGACAGCAGCTGAGCAGCATATGTACTGCGTCTCCCAGCCACCAGCCACTGAAAGGGACACAGTGGTCAGTGGCTACCCTCCTGCAGGTAGTTGCTGACACCCAACTGACAGGGAAGGGGACCCCAGCCCTGGGTTGCAGGATGGCCTCTGTGAGGCTGGAGATTCCAGCCCCATTTCTGGGGAGCATTGGGCCCTACAGGGGAGCAAGAATTGGGGGCAGGCACAGCTCCCTGACCCTGAATGGACCATTCCTCAGGTTGGCAGTGAGGACACGTGCAGGCGTGGGTCCCATAGGGACCTGGCCTGTGGGAATACTGTGCCCCAGGGAGCCCCCCACATGCCCCCCAGGGGTGGGTCTGCAGGCAGCCACAGTACTTTGGGAGACCTGTGGATCCCTGAGAGTGGAAACCTGGCCATGTAAGCCACTAAGTGAAACCAGCGGCTGCAGGACAGAGCAAACCCTTTGTTCCTGATACCCATGCATTTCTGTAAGAGCTTCTACACTGAGGAAGAACAAGGGGGGGGGGGTGCTAGGATTCTGAGGAGGCCTTCCTTCTATCTGCATGTGGACATTGTAATAGAGGGTCTTTGTGTTACAACAAAGGGAAAGAAAACCTAAAAGGACTTGGGGACCAGAAGGGAGGAATCCCGCCAGGGTCTTACCTCGGTTGCGGCGGAGCCGCCCCCAGTGGTAGTAACACTCCTCATCCCGCACACAGCGGCCGGAGGGGGACACAAGGTACTCAGTACCACAGCGGCAGCAGACCCTGCAAGAGGCTGGAGGGTGGGGACAATGTAGGGTGAGGCATCAGGCCCTCCATCTGCATCTGCCCACCTGTGCTGTTCCCTCTACAGGTGGCCTTCCCCTTGAGCCCTCCTCGGAGTATGGGTGGCAGGAAATAACTCACGGTCCTTGGGAGGCTTGTCCTCAGCTGTGAAAATGATGGCACCCCCTGGCCGCTCAGGATGTAGGAAGGGGTAGCCATTCTCCTTGAGCTGGTCCTCAGTGAGCAGGTACTCCTTGAGGCGGCCATAAAAGGCAGCCCCTGTGGATAATCAGGAGAGGCAGTCAGCCCACTGAGAGGCTGGGGATGGCCAAGTGGCAGGCAGCTGGTGAAAGGGGCCAGGGGAGGGGTAGAAGAGCACCATAACTAGGAGCCAGCCTGGCTGAACGGAATCCCTGAGTTCGAGCGGGGGGAATTGAGACTGACCCAATGATCAGCAGACTGCCCTCAATAGGACAGCCCAGAATAGCTTTATTCAATCACTTATATAGCCAAGGTTCATATCATTTCAAGGAGCAAGGAAAGACAAAGACGGAGTTTTTCAACTACATCAAAAACTACTCGTTAACTGAAGTACAAGCACAGGCAGTTTGTTATCAGGAACATGTAAACCCTCTCCCATGCATTCCTATCATCTCACAGCCTGCGATCTAACACCTGGTGCCAGCTGTCTGACCTTCATGTGAAGCCACACACACACATCTTTCTATGTCCAATCACCCAGCTATCCTCCGAGGGAGATGAAATGAGGGGCTGAGGCCCTGTCATCGAGGCCCTGGGTCGGTCTTTTCCGAGAGGTCAAAGGGACTGAGGCCCTGCCATCGAGGACCCCCAAAACCTCTCAGTTCAGGCACACGACCAGCTCCCAACAGGGCACTTGGTAGCCCTGCTGTGTACCAGGAAGCCAGGCTCACCTTTCAGAGGCTCCACCCGGGGGCTGCTCGGGCGGCTGATGGAGAAGCTGGTCTTGGCGGCCAATTTGCCCCCCAGTACCACCTCATGGGACACAACCCTCCGACCACTGGTTTCTAGAAGGGTGGAGGAGAAGGGTAAACTAGGCTCAGACTCCATTGTGCCTCCCAAGCCCTCCCCCAGCTCCTTGGTGCCCGGTTCCAGGAGTGGTCCTACCACTAAGCCAGGAGAGACCCGACCTCTGTGACCCTAGGGCAGTCACTCTACCTGCACCTTAATTCAGGACCAGAAGGCTGCCTGGAAGCCCCTCTGTCTTCCCTCCATCTCCTCCTGGGAGGGGGTTTTCACTCTCTCATGGGACAGGAAAGAATTTAACACAAGATCTAATGGCTATCTCACCCAGGAGGAGTGGAATGGGGGCTGGGCCAAGAGAAGAATAGGGAAGTGCCTGATGACAGCTTAATGCGCCCTGGAGAGGCACTGTGAACGCCTTTCTGGGTTAATGCCTAGAGCCAGGCAAGTGAGCCTCGTGCTTTGAAGAGGCCACCCCATTAGCACGCAGGTGGCCCCACACTGAAGAGACCCCAGCTCTAGGAAGCAGAGGGTGCTTAAGAGCGAGAAAAGGCTGTTCTGGGAACACGGGGCCATCTTAGACAGAGCCTGACAGCAGGGTCATCTTGTCTGAGAATCTCACCAAGAGGGTCCCAGTCACCCTCTGCTGGAGGCATGGGTCTGAATCTTCTAGATGCAGCACCTGGGCTGACCCCGCCCCACCTGACTTACTGCTGAGGCCAGGCACAGTGCTGGGGACAAGGCCCCGCAGCTTCTTGAGTGTGTTCACAGCCACATTCAGGTAGATGTTCTTACTGGGGCTGCGGTCATATGCCACCTTCTCCTCGTTCAGCGCCTGTGGATGACACACCACTCAGCCCTGCAGTCCTGGACATTCCAAGGGAGTCCCAGCCCCTCTGCTGGGGATTGGGCCCCAAACCCCTTGGCTGGCCAGCCACCACCTCCCAGGGTCACACACCTTCTCTATGGCTTCCTGGTTGGAGGAGCAAAACTTGAGACACTCCTCAATAAACAAGTTGAGATACCGTTGGCGGATGACGGTGGGAACTTTGCTCCCGAACTCTTTTGGAATAATGGGCTTCTTTAGACTCTGAAAGGGACACAGAAACAGAGGATAGTGGCACACCCAGCCTGGTCTCTGATGCACTTCTTGGAACCCCTGGAACGTCCCACACAGAGTGGAGCCTGTTGAACGCTGGGCCTCCATGACCACAGGGGTTGCACAGGGCTAGCTGGACCACAATAGTATTGACGAGAAGAAACAGGGCAAGGAGAGGGGGGGACATGGCAACTCTGTCCTGTCTCCACTCAGTGTTTCTATAAACTAAAACTGCTGTTCTACAAGTGAAAGACTCTGAGTTAAAGGGAAAATAACAGAAGGGTGGGAAGAGGGAAAAGCAAGCCTATGCTGCTATGAAAGTCATGAGCAGGGCTCCCAGGCTTCCACTGGGAGGAGCGGTTACCTGTAAAGATGGGCTGTGCGCCACACGCTTGGGGGTGATGGTGCTGGTGGTCTTGGATGTCATGCCTGACAGTGTACGTGTCTTCAGAGGCTGACTGCCTGGCTCGAGGCCATTGGGGGGCTGCCTGCTGCTGGCCCCAAGGGTCCTCTTGGCACCTGTGGGGGCTGGCAGGGGACAGGGGATGTGAGCGCAAGAGGACAGCACACCCATCACTGAGCTGCAGAGCACCAGGTGGCCACGGCCATTCAATGTCAGCAGAATGTGCATCTCGGAGCATAGGAAGAAGCGCCGGGCTCGGGAACGCAGACTATGAAAGGACATTAGGCTCTATCTGCTTTGGAGCAAGTCCATTGAGAGGGGGGACACAAAAATGAGGCTGTGGAGACCAGTGGGATGGTCCAGTGAGTAGCAGGGGTTGTGGGGAGCCTTTGCCACATGTTCTGGCCCTGACTCCAAGGCATTGACATTTGAAGAAGGAAAAGCCCTGGCTCCTGGGCTGAGGACCAGAGACTCTGGGACACCCTGGCCCAGTCATTATGACCAGCCAGCCTGCCCATGCTGCCTCTGTGTTCTGCCTCTCCCTTTGATGAGGTCACAAACCAGATAGTCTCTTGTCCCTAAGGAAAAGGACTCCAGGCAGAACAGGGAGCCAAGGAAGGTGCACCCTCAAGTGTGTGTGCAGCAGGTATGACCAGCTCTGAGCCTGGGCTCAGCCCTGATGAAGGGATAGGAGCAGACAAGGAGACCAAGACACAGAGCAGAGGAAGGCAGGCCCAGGTCCCCAGCTCCTAGGAGTCCTACACCACAATCAGCTTTACAGGCCACACGGGAAGGAAGACAGCTACCGATTAGGTGGAATGCGCACTTTGCAAAGATGAAAGGACAGCTTTTAGGCTCATGCAGAGGCAGCTTTTCCTGCAGTTAAAGTGTGCAGGACAAGACAGGCCCCTGAAAGTCCAGGAGATTCAGCTGGGCTCAGGCAAGCTTGGCAGTGACGAGGAATTTGGGTACTGCAGTGGTGACTGCAAATGACCAATGCAAAGGGGCAGTCTTACAAGACAGGACATGTCTCAAGTACACACAGCTCAGGAGCATTTCCCTTCCCTGGGCTAAACCACTACTACAAACCTACAACCATGCCTGTCACTGGTTCCATAAACTGGGAGGGCGGGAGAGATATGAGTTTGGAAATACCGGAAAAACCAGGGGAGAGCTGTGGCTACTATACTATACGGGACCTGCCCAACTCAGCTGGCTACTAGAGGGGGTCTTTGAACCAGTGGCAAGGACATCCCAGAGTGGGTCAGACCCCTGACTGGGAAGGCTAAGCCTGTATCTGAAGAGGCCTCCTGATGGCTCCGGCAGCTCCGCCTGGCACATTTCCTCAGCTCTAGAAACCAATAAATACACACACACCCACTGAGTGTGCAGCCCAACTTTCAGCAAGGGTCAAGGGGACACCGTGTGCCAGCACAGCCACAGCCCTGCCCAGACCAGCTGGCTCCATTCAATCATAACTTAAGAGCCTGGGGCCTCAGCCCTGTGGCCCAACCCAGGATGGCTCCCCACTCCAGCGCCACTGTCTGGAGCCCAGTGCCACTGTCTGGAGCCCAGTGCCCACAAAGACCAGCCTCCAACAGGCCACTGGCCTCTAACACCCCAGGAACTCAGGGGAGAGACAGGGACAAAAGGGGAGGGCCATAGGGCAACCTCTGGGCCAGGGCCTGGGAGGGAGGCAGGTCAGCACAAAGGCTCAGATTTGGCAGATGGACACCCCTCAAAACTCTCTACACATAGCCCCTTGCTGCTAATGCCAAAGCCAGGTGAGGCCCAGAGCCATGGGTAGGGCACAATACCAGGCCTGCTCTAGCCTCCCACTAATAGTCAGGGAGATTATCCCATTTGACAGACAGAGACCCAGCCAGGCCCTGCTCAAGACCACCGCCACTGGTACAATGGGAGCCTGGCTACCCCTGCCTTGGGACTCACCTGCAGCCAGGCGGGCACTGGGGACGTGGGCTATCCTCCTCTTCTCACCTGGAGCTGAGATGTGGACAGAGGGTGGCTTCTCAGCTGGCTGTTGGACAGCCTGGAGCCAGCTGGCCGAGTCCCTCTGTGCTTGCTGAGCTCTCTGGTAGCACACCTCCTGGGCAGTGGGAGGCCGGGTGGGAGGCGCCAGGCCTCTCCTCACAGGCTCCGGCTGGGGGAGGAGAAATTCCAGGATGTAGCTTATGTCAAAGGCACCCAGAGCAGGTCACCAGGGGCAGCAGGCTGGTGGTGTGGCCCTGGCCTGAGCAGCAGGAAATTCAGGGTTGGGGCTGGGCAGGATGCCCCCAGGGCAGCTTTAGGAGCTTCCAGATGCCCTGGCGGAAACCAGCTAACCCCTGTAGCCCTCAAACTCATGTTGTCCCACTGTCCCAGGTACCAGCGTGGTCCTGTTCTCCAGGTCTCTAGCTTTTGAGAGCCCAAACCATGCCCTCAGCCCTGATATAGGCACTGAGCAGGCATCTCTGCCCGATTAGATTGGCACACCAATCTAATCCCACTTGATCTAATCTTCTCAGAATGTCTTCCAGAATCCTAGCCCAGCCCTCCTCTGGGACTGAATCAATGGGAACTTCTGGGTACAGAGCTTGCGGTCACCTAGCTCTCTCTGTGATAGCTGAAAACTGTTCCTGTCTTGGGGCCACAGGGGAGGACCCTAGGCTAAGAGAGCTCTGGCTACTTGCCAAAGATCACCTAGCACAGCTCCAAGTAAGAGAAGGACCATGTAGTGTGGCCCTGTGGGAGAGAGCACCCACAAATCATTCTTCCTGCTCTGGGCCCCACTCGCCCCCAGCATGGAGCACAATGACGTGGGCCCTAGGTACTTCTACGCCAGGACGCAGGGAGAGCTGGATCCATGTCTGCCAAAGGAACCTATGGCTCTGGTTCTATAGACGGGGGATCTCCGCCCTCCTGCCCGCCTCCACATGGGACCCCAACGTGGTGGACCCTTACCTCCTTGCCATGCTTGAATAGATGAGAGACCCTCCTCTTTTGCCCGGGAAACAGAGTGGTCAGACCCAACTGCTCTTTGTCCTTAGCCTTCTCGTCTTTAGGGGGCTAGAACACATGTATGTCTCAACAAGGCTCCCACCCCCAGCCTCACCACCCATACCAAAACAGTCAGCGTGACTCTCAGGCCAAGACATGAAGTGGGATAGGAAGCCATGAGATGGGGGTCCTCACCTCCAACCCAGGAGGCCCTTGCTCCAAATCCCACCTCACAGGGAGGAAACAGACTTAGCACACCTAGCTCAGGACCCCCAGCCTAGCCAGAGTCCTGAGTCCACCTCCCAGGTCATGCTGGGGGAGGTTCTGCAGCCATACCCCAAGCCCTTCCTGGATTGCCTACCTCCTGCTCCCCTACCCCACCTGCCCACCTGCCTGCCCACTCTGCCCAAGACAGCGCTCAAAAATGCTGCAATGAAGGAGATAAAATCGGAGGGCAATGCTAAGGGATCAAAGAGCCCAAGGTCAGACCCTTTGACCACCACACAGAAGCTGCAGCTTTCTAAGGTGTGGGGGGACTGGCACATCCTGCTGTTGAAAGCAAGCTCCCTCTGGTGGCCGACTGAGACTAACAGGATGAGAGGGAAAAAGACGGGTTAGGAGGGGCAAGGGAAGGGGAAGAGGGATAGAGGGGAGATGAGGGTAATGAAAGAAGAGGGAGAGGAGATAAAATGGGGGAAGGGGGATGGGATGCAAGGAGAGGGAAGAGGTGTTGGGGAAGAAAGGGAAAAAACTGGCAGGATGGAGAGGGGCTGAGGGGAGAAGAGGACTGGGGACAAAGAAAGGCTGAGAGGAAGGGGAGAGGGACTGGGAAAGGGGAAAGAGGCCCTGAAAGAAAGGGGAGAAGGGCTGGGGGAGAGAGGGGAGCCAAGGAAAGAGGGGTGTGGGGGTACCCGATGCTCTTGGGACACTGCCACAGAAACCCTGCAGAGTGCACTGGAACCCTGTCAGATGGGCCTTAAGCCAATGTCCTTTCTGGTCAGGGTGCAGGGGGGCAGCAGTGGGCCACCAAGGGTTGCTGAATTTTGGACAAATTAAGAGGCCATCTCCATCTCAGTGCTAGGACTCCAGTCACAGGGACTGTCTGGGGACAGAGCTCCAGCAGCCTACCCAAACCCAGCCCGCGTCCTTACCTGCCGAGCCAGTCGGCCCCTGTCCTCTGTCTTGACACAAGTGGACTCGTTGAAAATGCGCAGGCACTCTTCCATGGGGTCAGAGTCAAAGTCAACCTCCTTCTCCAGGGCAGAGTAGTCCACGTCTGTGCCCGCCCCTGAGGAGGACCGGGGGGAGGCCTGGCCAGGAGAAGGGGGCAGGGAGGCCTTGAGGCGCTTGTGCGGCCCCAGCGTGGCTGAGAGGCCCAGGCTAGAGTCAGAGTCTGAGTCCGAGCTGGAACTTAGACTGGGAAGGGTGGGGGGCTGCAGTCCAGGGGTCCTGGGCCCTGGGTCCTCATCCTCACTCTCATCCCCGAAGAGGTCTGCATGGCTCAGGACCCTTCTCTGCAGCTTAGGGGCAGCAGTCTGGGAGGAGCCCTCATCCAGTGAGTGGGCCTTTCGCTCCACTAGCTTTCCTGGTGGGGTCTTCCCACCCATCCTGTCCAGCAGCTGGGGGTCATCCCCACCTGTGGGGTTTGGCCCTGGCTGATCAAGCCGGCCCTTCCCTGAGCTGGTCACCAAGGTGGCCAGGGATGGCTTTTTCTTGGTCCTTTGTGGCAGCTCTGCCTTGCACCTAGGGCTACAGGACTGCGAGCCTCTCTTGTCAGCACAGAGTTTCCTACACTCTCCGTCCTTACCCCTGTCTGTCTTCTGGATACTGTCCCTGGTGCAAGAGGCAGGTGGTACTCCACTTTTCTTCTTCTTGGGTCTTCCCTCCTTGGGGCTTCTGTGCTCTTGTGAAGCCCTGGCTGGGAAGTCAGGCTTAGCCAGGGATGCCTCACCCAGGCCTTTGGGTGGCTGCCCGAGGTCCCCCACATCATACTGCACAGCCATTTCCTTGGTCTCCCGCAAGCTGCCCTCCTCGGGCTCTTGGCCCTCCCTGGAACCTGGCTTGCTGGGGTCCTTGCTCTCAGCATTTGCCCGGGCCCTGGGGGGGCTGACAATGGTAGGCTTGTCCCCCGGAGCTGTGGCAGCATCATCATCTGAGTCAGAGAACCTGGCATCACAGCCACCAAAGGGGTCACAGGGCTTCTTAAGCACAGGCATGTATGGCTCACTGCTGCTACAGGAGCCCCGGGGCCGCTTGGGGGCCCGGTCATCCTTGGAGCTGGCCCTGCTGAGCAGCCTGGCGGAGAAGTTGGACAGTGGGTCATACTCCAGGTCCGTGGACGGCTTGGAGTCATCCACTACATACTTACCACTGGAGACTGGGCGGCTATATCGCCGGGGCTGGCTCACAGCCTTAGGGATATACTCCAAGGAGCCACCATGACCCTGAGCCTGATCCAGAGAGGCCAGCGAGTACTTACAGCCTGGCTTGGCAGTGGCAGCAAGCGGGGTAGGCTGGTAGCTGGTGTTGGGGCTTAACAGGCCATGACCGCCAGGGTTGTAATCAAAGGTCAGGGAAAAGGTGTCCTCGTCCAGGCCAGCAGCAGGGCCATGGGGTGCCAGGGCTGAGACCTCGGCTGAGATGTGCTCACGGGCTGTCTCTAGGAGTTCCTGGTACCGCCGCTGCTCCATCTCCACCTCGGAGCGCACAGCCTCAATGGCCTGGTTGACCAGCTCCAGCTCCAGGATGTCTGAATGGGGCTCATCCCCTCTGCCCAGGGAGCCATTCTCTCTCTGCACAGGGGGCTTGGGGAGTTCCGGGTTGTATGGGTCATAACCAAGCCCTGGAACAGGAAGAGGGAGGAAACAGTGGTGAGCAGGACTGTAAAGCAGCAGCCACTGCCTTGACACAGAGAACTGGCCTTCTGGAACCTAGCAGGGGACAGGCCTCCAGCAGACCTCATTGAGGTTCTGCCCCTCCACATAGGCCCCAGCCTGCAGAGGCTGACAGGTAGGGCAAGTATGCACAGAACCCTGAACCCAGAGACAGCCACAAGGTCAAGAGACTGGCGTGGCCCCTGCAATAACAACTAGAGCAGGGTTGGCCAACTTTTCTGTATATAAGATCTACTTTTTATCTTAAAAGTGTGTCGCGATTGACTTGTTGGCCACCCCTGAGCTAGAGTATAAACTCTGATACCCCATTTTGTCGGTTTCTTGGGATTGTATGTTATGATTTGACACTTCAAATCAGCCGGGCGCTGTATTGGCACCACTCGAGTTGCTGCTTCAAATCAGCCGGGCGCCGCAGCGGCGCCGCTCGAGTTATAAGAGCTACAATCGCTTCAAAGTCCATGGTACACGGAATTCCACCCCAGACATTGCGAGCGATCGACGATCAACCAAAATTGGCCCCATGATCCACTGGTAGATCGCTATCGACTTGTTGGCCACCCCTGAACTAGAGGAATAGTGTTGACAGACAGGACTGTGATCCAGGAGCCAGGATGAGAAGGTGGTGGGATTCTGGCTGTGCAAAGCCATTATCACATTATTTCCTGCAGCTAGAGGGGCTGGGAGGATGCCACAGGGAGGCAGGGCTTGACACCCAAGCACGGGGCACAGAGGTATTTGACAGTGCAGGATGAGTGTGTGTGGAGCTCCCCTAGTTCAGGGCTAGGGGTCAGAATGGAGCAGATACAGCCCACCCAGCAGGGTCTGACACATGCAGGGCTCTGTCCCGCACACCCATTTGCAGAAAAGTCCACTGGGTTGTGACTGTACCAGCAAGAAAACAGGAACCACTGAAGTGTCCACCACTAAGTAGCACTGGGTAAAAGGATACCCACATACTTTTAACAGAAACAAGAGGCACAAGGCAATCTATGGTATATCCCATGGGTGTAAAAAAAAAAAAAAAGCACAGTTATGTTCAAAGAATGCCCAATATTCAGAAAACCATGAAGTGGGTCAGAGGGCAGTGTTCTTACAATACCTGTATCAACCTGAAGAGCCTCCCCACGCCCATGGTTGAGGGACAGATCATTTATGTGATGTACCTGGTTCTAGGGTATGTTCTAGAGGTCAGCACTGCCCCAGTGCCAACAGTGTCAGCAAAAACCTCAAGGAGATGCAGATATTCTCAATGAAATGTGAGCCAATAAAGGGTGACACTCAGGAAGAAGTAACGTACCATATTCAAATATACCAATCTTCCATAAATATTCCTGAACTTAAAAGAGTGCTCATCACTAGAAATTCTATCATACTCAATTCTGCAGTCAGAATTGGCCTTTAAAGAAAAGGCCAAGAGTTAGTCCATGTGGCTGGACAACGGCAGCAATTCTCCTGGGAGCCTCCAAGAGCCAACCCTGCTCACAGCTGAACTTATGTCATGAGACCAATGGCCTCCAGTATACGGTGACTTGGCACAAATACAGCAACCCCAGGAAACTCATGCAACCCCATTTAGGGATATGCCTGTGTGGCTGGCTGCCCATAGGTGACAAGCTTTGCAGGACAGGGCTGGGCAGCGGACAAGAGAGGAAGGGATTCATTGTAGGCATATAGTCCCTATTTCTGAAATTCTATGTCAAAAGAAGGGAAAAGTGTATCTATGCTTCAGACCATGGAGGGCATGCCAGGGCTGAGGGTGGGAGATGGGAGGAAAATGCCACAGGGCCTGGTGCCAGTCAAAGGACAGGTGTTGGGGATTCTCCTAATGGCTGATTCACATTGGCAGCAGTGACCTGATGCCCCCCATGTCACAGCTGACGGTGCAGGGACCCTGAATCAGGACTCACAGCCCCTCTACCCTAGTGAGGGACAAGGTGAAGTGACAGTCCTGAGGGAAAGCTAGACACCCCAGGAGCAGGATCAAGGCTACCCTCCTAGCCTACCCTGGCCCAGGATAAGCAGCAAGGCACTAATGGCAAGCCCACCCCCAGCCTGGCACCCATGTGTGTGAACAGATAGAAGCCATTGCCCTCTCCCCACCCCTTGGAAGTTCTGGCTGTCAGCAGAGTGAAGGAGCCTAGGCCACCAACCATGAACTAGGGTGACTTACTGGGCATGTCCACAGAGGAGTCAGTTGGGTTGTGCTGGTATGGGGGAGGCAACTCCAGCCCAGTCCACTCTACTTATTCCCCAACTACCCTCATGTAGCCAAGGTGGCTCCCATCCCACCCTGCTCTCCCTGTGGGGGATTTGAGCAAAAGTCCACCTAGTATAAAGGACCCATGTATAGCTCCAAAAGGGCCACAGGCCACATGCAAATCAGCCCAGAGGCCTCAGCCTTTTTCAAGGTCGGGAGATCTGAGTGCAGAGCTCCCAGTATTTCAGATTTGAAAGGACGGGTTTTCCCCTAAATGAGCCTGTACTTTGGAAGGTAGGCACTGTATTCTGGGAAGGAGAAAGGCCTGCAAAGGTCCTGAGGCTGCCTGGGAGACCAGAGACGGGCTCTGGCTTTCTCACTGGGAGCCTATACTGACATGTTTGTTTCCTAGGGGTCATTACCCCTGCTCCACCAGCCTCTAGGCAGCACCTGAACTCACTTGTCAGGTGAGAAAAGCAGTATACTGAGGGTCTAAGCAGCTCACTATGAAGGGGTCCAGCTCCTGGCCAGAGCACCCAGCTCTGCCAACAGAGGGCATTTTCAGTTCCAGGTGGAGGTAGCCTTCCCAAAAGCTAAAGAAACCTCCTCAGGAGGGCCTGAGTCAAGGTCTTGATCCTGTCCCTCTGGGGCCTCAGTTTCCCCACTGGTATCTGAGAATCCATCACCCACCTGAGGGCCCCCCAGATCTGAAGCTCCCAGAGGGGCCTAGCTGCAGCCTGAGGAATAGAAGTGAGTACATGGGCCCAGAGCCTGCCGATCCCTATTGTAGGCAGCACCGAGCCCACCCAAGGTCATATGAGGGTCAGGGGGACAAAAACTGGGCCCACAGTAGCAGGGCCCAGGCTGGCAGCGTTCTGTACCTGGATGGGCGTCACTGCCGCTGTAGGGCGTTCTTGGCTGTGTGCTGCAACTGTCCTCACAGCATTGCGGGCCTGGTTGACTGTCATCTGCCCAGTCATGTGCAACAAGACCTTAGCCTGAGGACTTGTCTGGATGTGAGCTGCTGACACCACGGCTGTGGGGACAACACTGGGACTCCCAGCCATACCATTTCCCTGGAGCTTTGGGGTAGGCCCTCCTGCAGTGGAAGGACTGACCATGGTCACCCCCCGGCTTGTCTGACCAGCTGTAGACATAGGGACTTTAGCTTGGGAAGCATTTGTCATCGCCCTTGTGACTGGTGCCACATAATTGCCAGGGAAAACCCCTATCTTGCTGGTATGCATTGATGTCCCTTTGAACCAGCCATCCTGGCATCTAGCCCCCTTTATGACATCTAGCCCCCTGCTCCACCTGCCTCAGAGGGCCAGCCAGGTCTCCTGCTCTCAAGGGTTTTGTCAAAGCTAAAGAAGCCCCCAAGAAAATGTTTTGCAAGCTGCCCAGCCCCTGAGAGTTATGCCCACCCCCTGGCGGGTGTGTCAGAAGGCAACTGATGGGTTACCCTTAAAGTTGGGAAGGGCCATCAGTGACATGGAAGGAATCCTCCAATTACTGGGAATTAATCTGGGTGGAAGTGAATATGCTCCTTTAGGAGTTCATACCAAGTAAGCATTCCTCTGGTAAACAAGACTAATTAAGATGTTTTGCAGAAAAGGGAGAGGTCTGGGAATGACAAGAAAAGCCCTTGCCCGGCTGCAAGACTTACTCTTTGAAGTCAGACCCCCATGCCTAGGTTCCTGCCTTCCAATTTAGGGGCAAGTGATGAGATGGCTGCTACTCAGCTCCAGAGACACCCCTGAGACGAAGAGCCTGTCTGGCGGTCACTTGAGGATGTCTCTTAGGAAGGCCCTTCATGGAAATGGGGTGGAAAACCAGCACCCACGGCCCACCTTCCCCTGGACACCTGTGCTGACTCTGTTCACCCAGGACCACACACCCACCAGGACCTGGGTTGGCTAAAGAGGAGAACAGCCTCTCCTGACTCTAGAGCCATGGAAAGCTCCCTCAGAGACCTCGCCCCAGTGACTCTCTGAGCATAAGTTTCTGGGACAGGTGTCTAGCACAGCGAAGAACAGGCCTGCTTCCCCAGCTTCCACAGCTATGGGACCCTGGGTGGGAAACCTGTATGGGCCAGGGCCAGGGCCAGAGTTGAGGAAAGGACGCAGCCAAGCCCTGACAGGCTGAACCACACACAAGATGAATGGGAACCTTCCCCAGTCCTGCAGGCCACCTCCAACCCCTCCAGACCTGGCCTCTGCCCCACCACATCCTCCACTCCAGAAAACATCCATACCCTTAACTGCTGCATGTGGAGTCAATAACAAGACTCCAGAGGGGACGTGACCTCACCGTCTCTGGCTTCTGAAGGCCTGCCCATCACCCACCCCTTTTCTCCCTTGTTTGCCCATGGTCTGAAGATAAGTCCAGGAATGCACAGGGGTCCTGCCCTCAGCTTTGTGACTGATAAGACGTCAGCAGGATTCCTCTTCCAAGCCAGGTGGCAGTCATAGTCTGCTGGTCCCCCCAATCCTAGTGGGGTGGCAGGGACACCAGGAGACATAGTCCCTGCTTAACAGAGATAAGCAGAAACACAAGGGCTAGTCACAGTGGTGAGACCAGAACAACCCTGGGTGGCAAAGGCCTTGAGGTGGAGCCAGGAAACCAAGGACATTCCTTAAGGCCACAATGGTGGAATAGGATGGGCCACTGGCCAACCTGGCTCAGCAGAAACATAGAGTGGGAGGATGAGGGCTCAGAGTCAGCGGGCCCCACATTTGGGGCTTTTCTGGGAAGTGGGATCCGGCAGACAGTATCCCTGAAGGTTACCTCCAATGGCGGGCAGAGTAGCAGCCCAGGTCTTTAAAGGGGCCTGCCACTACACCTTCCCTCCAGTCGCAGTCTCCCTGCTCCTGACAGTCTCCCCCTATCCTAGTCCTAGACATTGGGGCACCCCACTGGCCAGGCCAAGAGCCTGAAGCCCAGGGGTGAAGGCACTTAGCCACTCACTCATTCTAAACATGCCCATGGCACCCCAGACACCCAGGAAGGTCACATGAAGAACACCAGGAACATGTTCCCAGGTGCACATAGAGAACAACTGAGACAAGCCATTGCTGAGGCTGGGCTGCACCTACAAAAGCAGAGTCTGAGGTCCTCCTTCCCACCTTGCAGGGTCCACCCATGCCTCTGGGGCGGGTGACAACCCTGAAAAGCCCCGGACATGGGCTCAAATTTTAAGACCCTCAACAGACACCCCTCAGCTCTACAGCCTCCATCCTAGAAGCAGTGTAAAGCCAGGGCTTCAGCCCAGGTGGCACCACACAGCCAGCTCCGGGGAAAGGACAAGAGAGCCCCAGCCAGACCTGGGACCACCACAAAGCCCACTCTCTTGATGCCCCAGAGCCACCTTGGTGTCAGTCATCACACAGGTTATGGGACCACCCTTCTCCCTGGGACCAGCTGCCCTTGAAACCACCACCACCTGAAGCCACGCAGCCAGGATCATAACCATGACAGGATATGCAAACACATATAGGATAACGTAAAGCTCAGGGATAGAGCCGCAAGTCCGGCTGCAAAGGCAACCTCAGGCTATGATGACAGGTTTCCCATCTTCCTTAGCACCTTTTTTTTCTTTTCCTAAGCACCTCTTAATCCTCACAGTCCATGACAGTACAAATTGCTTCCATGGGCCAACTGAAGAGTTTTAATATAGTGCTCCCACTCTTTATGACCCAGTGCATTTCCAGCTCCCCAAAGACATGGGTTTTGAGTGGGTGTTTCTAGGGTCACTCCCTCTGCAGCACAGGCTCCCCAGAGGTGCCTGCCCAGCTCAGAGGACTAGCAACTCAGAACATCTTCCGATATTCCAAGTGAACCAGGTGGGGACATGGTCCCCAGCCAGGGGGTGGGGAGAGAAGGAAGGCTGTAGCTCTCAGTGCATTCCCAGGACGTGAGGCTAAGGCAAGGAGAAGCCAGTTGCATCCCCTAAGAAAGAGCTCACACACCAGGGTCATGTGTGAGCACAGCAGCTTTTATTATTTGACTCCTCAGGGAGATGCCAGGGAGGGACAGACAGAAGGCTGGCTTCTAAAACAGTGTCCACTCCCCTGTTCTGTGAGGGCCCTCTGGGCCACTGCCAAACGGGGGGACACTGGTCTCTCCAGACAAGTAACTATGATATACAACTATCAACCTGGCCTCTAGGACACAAACAGAGCCAAGCACCACCAGGATGTGCCTGGAGTAAATGTGGTCCAGTGTCCCTGAGACAACCTGACCCCTTGTTATCTTCCAGGCCCTGCCTACTTCTGACCCCTGCCATCCAGCAACTCAACATGCTGACCCCCTGGCTACTCTCTGTACCCCTGTGCTGGTCACTACAAACCTCTGCAAAAGTCTGGGACAGATAAGTGAATGAATAAATGAATAAAAGAAATACCAACTGAGAGCTGCAGGCCCCTCAATGCCCGGAGCATAGCCACTCACTAAAACAAAGGCCTCTGTGGTGATCAGAAGACAGTCTCTGTGGGACAGACTGATCCCAGCAGCCAGATGAGAAGGTTAACTGGCTGAGTCCCCCCATCTCCCCATCTTTGGAGCAGACTAGCTGGACTGCAGCAGCATTCCTGGGGCCTGTGCTAGAGAAGGACAAGTTACAAGTCAGTGTGACAATGGGACCCCAGCCAGGCTCACTATGGGTGGCTATAATGTTGGGGGCAGCCTCTCCATCCCCTTCTTATGCCCCTCCAAACCACAGAGCATGAGAACATTCCAGGTCTCTCACTGTCTTTCTGCCCAGAATTCTGAAAAGAATTACTGCTGGCCTCCCAACCTGCGCTTCCAGCCACCAGATAAAATTCTTACTCACCTTTCAAAAGCCCCATCCAGTAACACTTGCTGAGGGACACACGCTCAATTGCCCTAAAAGCCAAATGTTCTCTCTCACGGACTGCAGCCCATGTTCGCAATGCTAGATACCCCTCCTTTGCTTCCAGGGCCTCCCTGCCTGCCACAGTTATGCACAAAATTCACACAGACCCAGAAGAACCCTGGGAGGGCCCCAGGGCCAGTTCCTGATTTTACAGATGACATGGAGACTGGGTGTATAGCATAGCTTGTGGAATGGACAAGTCCCCCCAAAGCACCTACATTTGGGCCCCGTTGACCTTCCACCTACCTAGCTCCCCTCCAGCAAACTGAAGCAGCAGGCAGGAGGGTGCTTACCCTGCAGTACCCCTCAGCCTTCAATCCTGCCTGCCACCCATCTGGTCTTGTGGACACATGCTCCCCACAGGAATCTCTAGAAAACCCAGCACTCCAAAATGCCAGCAGAACTCCCAAGGACCCAGCCATCATGAAGGACAGTGGTCAGGTCATGCTTCTGTCATGCTCAGGCCCAATATGTCCTCACCACCACAACCTGCACTCGTTCTGAACTTTCTATTTCCTTCTGTGTCCCTCTGTGTCATGAATCAGGTTACAACAGCCAGAGTTCACATGCTGCATGTGGGCAGCTCAAAGAATAACAAACCCAACTCCTGGGCACCCATCGCTTAGTTTAAAAACCATCTGTTGGAAATTATTTTGTAAAGGGATTCTGTTAGCATGAGGGGTGTGGGGATAGCAAAGCAGAAAGCAGTGTTTCTGTAACACAGACATGTTGGTTGGAAGAGGCAGTGCTGTTTGTTGAGACCTAGTTTGCAGAAGAGATAACTAAGGCCAATAACACTGGAGGCCAGGTCTCCACCTCCCTGGCTCTTGGCACAATAGGAAGTAAAGCCATAATGCCTCACTTAGGGCTCCAAGCCATTGCAAGGGCTGAAAGCCCACCAGGCACTCCGTCTCTTCTCTGGAGACCCCGAAGGACTCAGGATGCCACACCCAAGCCCTACACAGAAGTCCCCTGAGCCCTCCCAGATGGCTAGGCAGTTCCCTAACCCCATCCAAGTGCTTGGGCTCCTATACCTCTCATCTCTGGGGAACTGGGGAAGGCAGTGCTTTTCAGTCTTTCTCTTCCCTGTGGGTCTCGGCCAACTTGCCCATCTCATTCCCAAATACACAACAGGCCAGTGTTGGGACACTGATCATATTGGCACCACTGACATTTGGGGCTGGTTAATTGTGTATAGAGGAAGGGCCCAGCCTAGGCACTGTGGGGTGTTGAGCAGCATCCCTGGCCCCCACTTCCTCAATGTCAGGAGTACCACTAGTTGTGACAAGTACAGATGTCCCCAGACATGGCCCAGTGTCCCAGGGTTGGGGGGGGGGGGCACAGGTGGGGTGATGTGTCCAGATGAGAAGCTGCTGCACAGGTAATGTGCATACTCTGCATGACATGTTTGTGTCCCTCCTAGAGCAGCCACCTTCCCAGGCCCTTCCGTGTGCCCCACCCACTCACCTCCCACTTCCAACTAGACTTGAGCCTAGCCTGAAGGCTACCCATCAAAGTCTGGGCCCAGAGAGAGACCTTCTGATCAACACTAAGCAAATAATCCTAAAATACCCAAACCTGGATCTGGGCAAGAAGGCAGGTTTTTAAAGCTCCCAGGCCATCTGGAGGGAACCACATAATGACAATGGCCTTCAATAGGGACTGTGGGGCCTCTGAAAACAGAATCCAATTTAATCACTGCAGCAGGATAACATCTTTGGTGAAAAAGACACAAAACCTTTTGTTTTTAAAGCTGGGAGGAAGCAGAGCAAGATGGCAGACATGGGACTTGGGTCACATACAAAACATTTTTCTTTTGACTTTTTGCTATTCTCCAATGTTTTTAAGATAGATATTACTCAGTCCTGAAAAATGGTGCTTTGAATGGAGGAGGTCTGTGCGAGGCTGAACCACAAACAGAAACCTATGTTTTCACCAGTGATAGCTAGTGTGAGAGGTGAACTCAGCACTCCCCATTTATAAAAAAAAGGGGGGGGGCCGGGATGGCTCAGTGGGTAAAGCGCTCACTTTGCAGCGCCGGGGACCAGGGATTGAATCCCGGCCCCGGCCTGTGCGGACCGATATACTAAACAGGGAGCTCCCCCAATTCAGTTCTCTCTGTGTCTCTGTATATCTCTCTCTCTCTCTCTCTCTGTCAAAAAACAATAAAAATAAAAAAATAAATATTAAAAAAAAGGGTTGTTTCAACAGCCCACAGCACCTTTACTCTAAACCCACCTTTACAGAAAAATCAAGAACAATAGAATAGACACACCCACCCACCTGGTGCCCAGAGGAGTGAAGGCTCTTCCCGAGGCCCGGAGCTTCAATCCTAGGAGGCTGGTGGTCCTGGCTCCCTTGGGTACTACAGCTATACCTGGTCACACAGTTCCCTGGGAGGGACAGGGAAGTGATGCTTAAAAAGTAGTGACCTCAGCAAGAAAAAAAAAAGCCTATGACCAGAGGTCTCACCAGCGTGATCCTGCCCCAAAGGGGACACTGCATGATGTCTGGGGAAATCTGTGGTTGTCACACTGAGGGTGCTCCTGACATCTAGTGGGTGGGGGGCCAGGAATGCTGTTCAAGCCCCTGCAGTGCCCAGGACAGCCCCACAGTTCCTACTAGTCCTCCAACCAGCTTCACAGATCCTACCCTAGATGAAGTAGCAGGTACCACTGCCCAGCAAAGATCTGCCAGCTAGCAAAAACATAGCAGCCCTCTTGTCCTGGCAAAGCCTCCAAAAGTAAAGGCAACACTGCGCTCTACTGGGGCTTCTAAGTATCAGCTCTTTCCCTGGAAGGGGGGAGTCCTCATGGTGGTTCACTTTCCAGGAAAGCACATTTTGTTCTCTCTCTGGAGAGACCTTTCACAGGGCAATGAAAAAAAGTCCACATGAAATCTGCCAACATCTAGCCATGGGGAAGCAGCTGAGGAGAAGCATGACAAGTGCACCCTCCTATTCCAAGTTAGCTCACAGAAAAACAAAACAGACCCTCTGTTGGAAGGAGCTTATTTCTCTGGCTCCATCCTCCCTACCCTGGGGGAGCAGGGCTTGCTCTGAGGATGCCAGACCATAGGGAGCCTAATCTGAGGCCAGGGAGAGGGCTTCCCGGGGAGCTGTTGCTGCCACTGACACAGACACCCAGCTGGGGCCCCCTGCCTTCCACTATGAGCCAGGACTTCCTTCCTGCCTATTCTCAGGTTTCAGAGCTCAAGTCATATAACTCCAAGGTTCCCAGGTCTCCCTGCTATCTATCTGCAAGCTCCAGGGCAGAGCAGTGAGTCCAACACACAATGGATGCCCTAGTGTGTGGGGGGTAGGGGTGGGGATGGGTGGGGGGTGGACCTGCAAGTGATGATGAGCAGGGAAAGGCCTGGCTGCTTGGATTCAACCCCATGACCCCACTTATCAGCCATGAATACACAGGCTAATGGTTTCCCATTTCTGAGCCTCAGTTTCCTCATTTGTAAGGTAGAGATAATTATCCTTACCATTGTGAAAGGAAAACACAGACAGCCTGCCTGAGCAAGTGCTACCATAGCCAGGCACTACTAGGTCCAAGTTTGGAGGCAAATGGGGGGTGGACCTGAAGGGCTAGAATGAACAGGATCTCTTCATGGCCTCATCATGGGCCTCAGAGAGTGCTGTAAGGCTCGGGTGGCCACTGGCCCAAAGTGGAAGGTGCTGGGCCAAACAGGGACCACCTCCTCCCATCCCATCCCATCCCATCTGCAGGAGGCTCCCACCCAGCACCTTAGCAACCCTGTCAGCTGCTTGAAAAAGCAAGCCCAGGCAAACCTGGCCCAGCCTATCCCTGCCAGAGCCTCTGCCTGGGCCATGCACATCTGGTCACAAGTGATTGGCAGCCTCTTCAAACCAGGTAGGAAACTGGGCTTAAAAAATCTGGAGCAGGGGGAGCTGAAAGGAAGAAGGAGTTATAGACACACAGTGTCCCCTGGCATCCTCAAGAGCAGCTACATGAGCATGCCATAGAGGAGGAAACAAAAGCAGAAAGGACCTAGAGCAAGAAAGAGGCTGAGCTGGGACTTGATCCTGCCCCGCTGCTGGGAGAGGTGGCGTTCTATCAGGTCTTCTATCACTAGCATCTATCAGAGGCCTTCCTGCCATGCCTCCAAATGGGCAGAGGTTTGGTTGTTTTCACCTACAAAAGGAAAATGCAGAAGTAATGGAGTGAGGGATAGTCAGCTGCATTTTCTTTCCTATGGGAAAATGGGGCAAACAGGATTATATCACCAAATGAGCTCCCAGTGATCCTCTGGAAAATTAACTGGCCATATGTGATGTAGAAAAAACCCAAAAGACTGGTTTGGCATGGGAGGAAGACACAAGGAGAGAAATCAATGCTACAGAGTTTGGAAGGCTTGAAGGCAACACACAGGTTGGGAGGCAAGTCAGAGTGTCAGTGGTAAAGGGAGTGACCCTGCCCTGTTTGTCCCAGAGGAACCCTGAAGCCAACCTCTGCAAAACACCACATACAATACCAATAAGTAAATAAATGGAGCCAAGAAATGGAGCTTTAACAGGATAAAACCCCAAGAGCTGGGTGTCACCACCTCCAAGAAGCCTCCCATGTGCACACTGTTCCCCTCTGACTTCCCAGCCCCCACCAGAGCTGAAGATAAGATACTATCTATGCTAGCAGCTCCAAATGCCCCACCATGCACAGGTTGGACCCAGACAATGGCTGCTTGCATCTGGACAGCTGCAAACAGTTGGCTGCACGTGCCCCTGGTCTAAGCAAATTTATGGGATAAATCTGGGAACATTCTACCTTTCTTTTCCTGGCAAGATGAGAAAACAGGACCTTTATCTAATCCTAGCAAGGTGCTCCTTTTTTTAGGTAAGAAGGTTCTAAGACGAGAATTGATTTTTTATGGGAGAGGATATTTAAAACTGAGATGGAATGAGATCTGGGTTTGATGGAAAGGGAGAGCCAGTCCTGAAGGACAGGTCACCGTGCTTGAATTTTCCTGGGAAGGAATAACGCCACACTTAATCCTCTCTCCAAGCCTTTCCTTGTCATGTCCCCTTTTCTTGTTCTTAACGTTTAACGTCTCAGCTCAAATTCCACACCTCATACAAGAAGCCCTGCCAGATTTCTTGTAGCTCTCTCCAAACCCTGCCATGACATTGACAATCACCTGGTCAACCCAAAGCGGGGCATTCCTTGGAAGTCTAGCCCCCTCCCATCCCTGCCAAGTGGGTTTAACTTACTCCCGGTGCAGTCGCGTCTGACATTCGGCTCGACACACACTAGGTGTTCCTAAACAAGACGCCGCCGGGAAAGTAGCGTGGAAATAAACAAGAGCTGCCTCAAGCACTTGGGTTCCGGGGAAGCGGCGGGAATGGTTCCCCTTACCCAGGACCTTGTTGCAAGCAAGTAAGGGCAGGACTCCTGTGTTATCACACTGAGCCCTCGCGACACTTCTAAGAGGGCATGTCCTCTTACTGTTTACGTTTTACAGTCGTGGAAACGGAGGCTCACGGAGATCTTGCGACTTGCACCGGGGACCAAGGTGGGTGGTCCCGGTCCCCGGCTGGGAGATGTTGCCCGCGAGCGTGTGGGGAGAGGGCTGGACGGGGAACAGAGGGCCGGAGAAACTCCAGCGGTGGAATCGAAGCCCGGGGCGGGAGCCGAGCCCTGGGAAGGCAAGCGAGCGGGCATTACCTGCTACGCGGGTTGCCGCTCCGCTGTCGCCGGGCCCTCCCAGGCCCTTGTCCCCGCGGTGCCGGAAGTGGCAGTAGGGACGCCGGCAAGGCCCCCCGGGAGCCCCAGACCAATAGGGGCAGTCGATGGCCCGGAAGAAGCCAGTAGAGCGTAGCATGGTGAGTCCCGCGGGCAGGCCGAGGCCCGGAGCTGCCCGGGCCCCCGGAGCCCTCACTGGCACCACGGTCGCCGCCACCCGCGCCTCACGGACCCCGCCGCCGCCATCTTGCTTCGAGGCCCCCGGGACGCCGCCGCAAGGGACGCCGGGAGCGGCTGTCCGCAGCGCGCCTGATCAGAAACTCCTGCTCTCGCGGGATTGCAGCGGGTCGCGAGCCCATGGGCCAAGACAATCGGCTGCGAGAAGAGTGGAGGGTGCAGACTGTCCTGACTGAGGCATCCAAGAAGCCTCTCCGGCGCCACCGCCCTGTCCTCCGCGGCGGCGGCAGCGCCATCTTGAATCCAGACTGCTGCGGCGCCTGGGCTGGCCGCAGCGCGCCTGACGGAAAAAAAAGCCCATCTAGGGCCCGGTCATGGCTCGTTTGCATTAATTTGCATAATTAATGTGTTGCTCTAAAAGCGCCCTCTGCTGGATAAAACGAGTTTTGCCTGTACCTGTGCCCGGCAATCCCAACGATTTTTACCCCATTCACGCTCTAAAACTCACCTAAACCGTGGTATACCGTTGGTTCTCAGTAACTACCGTATTTTCCGGCGTATAAGACGACCGGGCGTATAAGACGACGCCCTAATTTTACAGTTAAAACATAGGTTTAGGCCTATATTCGCTGTATAAGACTACCCCCCACTTCCGAGGCAACACCAGTTCTTTTTTTAATTAAATTTTTAATGAATGACATTTTTCGAATATACCGTAATATACCGTACAATGATACGATAAGTGGAAGGTCTCTTCACAAATGGCAATGCCATGAACTTGACAGAGAAACAAGAAATCCAAAAGAGAACATTAACAATGATGGCATCATCTGGAAAGAAAATTACATGAAGAACTTGCAGAAAACGCTTGTTTGTGACTGACTGGGATGATAAGAGGTTTTTCTAGGCAGAGGAGCATTGTGAGCTTAAAATCCTTCAAAATCCTCATCATGTTCTTCTGACATCATAAGTTCATCAATGAC
>PVKE010020274.1:0-27650 GCA_004027555.1 Craseonycteris thonglongyai
CTCTCTGTCTCTGTCAAAAACAATAAAATAAATCTTAAAAAAAAAAATAGGGTTCCAGGTTGAGTTTGCCAAATATGAGACTAGAAAGCAGAAAAAAGGTAACACCCATTCATTTCTTCCTTTGATTCTGACATTTATGGCAGCATGATGCTGAGGGCTTTTGCAGTAATTTGGACAAAGAACTCCAGGATGAAAAATGCAGAGAAAACATAATTGGCAAATGCCTCTGAAAATTCCAGCCTGTGATTGCTGGGGGACAGCACATTGGCAGCAAGTGACATTGAGGCTCAGCAGCAGCTCCACTGCACTGAGCTCTCCTCCTGGGGGACTGTGCGGCCAGGCACAGGCCCCTGCAGCTCCCCGTTTCTAGCAATATGGTACACTGAATTCTTCACCCCTCCGTGTAACTATGTCCATTGCCACGTAGCTTTGCAGTTTCTCTCACAAGAAGGCATAGTTTACCTTTTCTCTGCTCCTTGACTTTGAACTTGGCCCTGTGTCTTGCTTCAATTAAGTAACACAACACAAGCGAAGGGTAGACATGTCTTTGCCCTTCTTCTGCCTTCCCCATGAAAAGAGCTTTCCCTGGGTGGCTGCTGCCCCTTTAGCCTGTGCTCAGCATGAATAAACATGGAGCAGGCCTGGGTGAGGGCCTGCGCCTGGCCAGACGCACAGCTTAAAGGTGATTCACCTGCTCTACATCCGCCCACACTCCACTACGCCATGCATGTACAAGAAGTGCTCATTCTAGTAGAACATTGAGATGTTGTGATCGTTTGTTATGCGCCATTATTGCAAAAATAGCTAACTGATACAAGCAACTTTTCCCCTTTGATTTCATCAGCCTTCCCAAGAATTATGTAATCAAAGTCCCTGTATAAAATCACTCTTAGCTGAGAATTCTTTTTCTGGGAAAAGAAATCTGAGAAAATAATTATTTTTCTGTTTGAGGTAGACTGATATTCATGTCAAAAACAACTAGAAAAGCTGAATAAAATACAAAAACCTCTTTTTAAGGTGTTAAAGAGCTGCCACGTTGACAAGGCATAATCACAGAAAAAGGAAAGCACAGTGAGGTGAGCTGACATCCTGTGAACCACTTCCCCTTCAGGAAATTTGCTGATTGTCACTAAGAGACTGAGAATTTGGGCAGAAGGCCATGGCTACGAGTCAGAAAAGGTAGCAGAGTCTTTGGACCTGGAGAGACAAGAAATTGTCAAGGCACCTGGGACTGGAGGAGCCAAGGTGTCAGATAGAAGGGAGACACAGAAACACAATTCTCACACTTACGATTTTTTTCCCTTCAGGCATTTGCTAAATTATAAAGCTGTGAATTAAGTTATGTAGAAACCTATGAAAAACAGCAGGTTTTTTTTTTTTGGTTTTTTTTTACAATATTATGACTCTAAGCAGATAACAATTGGAATTCAGGGCCTAGAAAACACACCAGATTCTCATTTGGGATCCTTGGACATCTACAGGTAGTCCTCATTTAATGACTGAGTTCCATTCCTATGAGTAGGTCTTTGGTCAGTAAATGAGGAGCTTAAAAATGGATGTCTTTTGATGTGTTGTGGTGCCATAGGATGTGTATTTTTCAATTGATATCATGCAATCACTCTTATAAATTAAATATGTAGTCTTGCGTGATTGCGAATGCTTTGTGTAATGAATAGTAACCGATGCAGGAACAAGACAAAGACCGAGAAAGGGGATTCTCTATGCTGGAGAATTGGTAGTAAGTTTGAGTGGTCATTAAACAAGTAGGTTGTCAAGCAGGTAGGTCGTTAAATGAAGCGTGGTTGTACACTGTAGAAATGGGGGCAAACCATAGGTAGTTCAGTACCAGATCAGATGAAAGGACCTGCTTCACTCTGTCTACCAGAGGTTTACTATGGTAAACCCATTCTAGAGGAAAAACACGGCCACTGTAATTTATCATATTCATCATTATTCAACAATGAACTACCCAGCATACCAAGAAATAGGACTAAGGAGGGAAAATATATACACAATGTGGGTGAAAAAGGTTCTATGGAAAGTAGCCTCACAGGGTGATCTGATCATAAATTACTAACTGTGCAAGTCATGGTGGGTAGGCGCGCCCCAGGAATATAACTTCTTTAGGAAAAAGCTTACCTTTGCCTTAAGCAAGCCTGTCCATTGTTCTTGTGCATCTAGGTTAACACACCTTTGAAATGCCAGAGTAATTCTCTTTTTCAGATCCCTGAGAGGCAAAACCACCCTCAGGGATCACATAATTTTTTTTAACTATCCTGAAATCCAGTCCTCATCATGTTTCCTTCACCTTCATGTAACCTTCCTTAGTTTCCAGATGCATTAAAAAAAAAAAAAAAAGAAGAAAAGAAAAATAAAAAGAAAGAAAGAAAGAAAGAAAAGGAAAAGAAAAAAGAAATCTGCAAACTGTCATTCTAGGGATCTTTTTTTCTCAGTCTGTTGAGATCTTGCTTCCAGGTACATTCTCTGTTCAGCTCAAATACATTTTATAAAAATTCTCTACAGGTTTGGACATTCTTAGATCAACAACAATAAAGCTGACCCATCAGTGATCCAGACAAGAATGTGATTGACAAAATAAAGACTTCCATTTAAGAATTGGAATCTGTAATGAAGTCAAATGGAAATTAATTGAAATTAAGAATTGAAAAGTGTTGACAATAGAGGGAAGTGTGCATACATTGGGGCAGGGGGTGTATGGGAAATCTCTGTACCTTCCTCTCAATTTTGCTATGAACAAAACCCACAAACTACATTCTTGTAATAGAAACCAGAAGGGTATGTGTCAAAAATAAATCAGTATAATTCATCACATTAGAAGAATAAAGATGGGGATGATGGGGTAGCTCAGCAGTTGAGCACTTGCCTTGCAACCTCAAGTTCTGGGGTTTGATTTCCAGCCCCGGCCCGTGCAATCCCATATGCTGAATTGCATTGCAACTGGTAATGGTGAAAGTTCTTGCTTCCCATGTGGGAGGTCCCTGGTTCAGTTCCCCCCCTGCGCAGCCCCATGTCCACCCGTGTGGAATGAAACCATGTCACAACTAATGATGTACAACTATGAAAACTGCTTTGGGCTCCTTCCCCTTCTTTCTCGCACATTCTCTCAAATAATAAAATAAATCTTAAAAAGAGAATAAAAGAGAAAAATATGACTATCTTGAAAGATGCAGAAAAATTTTTGAGATAACACTGTTTGTGATTAAAAAAACTTTTAACAAATTGAGAAAACATGATCACGAGTACATTGAAAGGCTTACAGCAAACATCATACTTAGTGACTATTGAAAGCTCTGCCCACCCTGAGACTGAGGAGACATGGGTACCCACTGTTGCTATAGTCAGCCTCCTGCTGGAGGCCCTAGCCAATGCAATTGCAATGTCAACCTCGTATCCTGCAACTTCGCTGAGCTTGTGTGTTAGTTTTAATAGTTGTTGTTGATTCCTTAGGGTTTTCTACATATAAGGCCATATCATCTGCAAATACGGTTTTACTTTTTCCTTTAGACTCTGGGTGCCCTTTTATTTGTTTTTCTTGCCCCATTGCCCAGCCACAGCAATTTGGCAAGAGATAAAGAAGGCATGAAGATTGGAAAGAAATAAAATTGTCATTCACAGAGGTCATGATCACACACAAAATAATTACAAAGAATCTACTGACAAACTATAATTTAAGTGACTTTAACAAGGCCACTCACTAGATATGACATCAACATACAAAAAAATCAGTAGTTTATATACTCGTAACACATAAAAACACCTAAGAATAAATCTAATGAAAGGTGTGCAAGAATACTGCTGAAAACCACAAGACAGTTCTAAGAAAACCTGCAAGAGATTTAAACAAACGGAGGGATACACCATGTTAATGGATCAAAGACTGAATATTGTAAAGGTGTCATGTGGCCTCCAAAGTGGTCTATGCACTCAATGAGATACATTTAAATCTAGCATTTATGTACGTGTGTGGAAGCTGACATGCTGATTCTAAAACATGTGGAAATGCAAAGGGCTTCTTTCTGCTGGGGGTCACCTTGTGGACAGGATTTGAGACACCCCAGGCCAGCTCTCTCTGCTGCACAGGAAGCACTTGGGGACTGCTTGCCCTGAGCATGTCTGTAGACAGGGCTCAGCCCACAGCAACCCCTTCTTTCTCCTCATCAGAGCAAAGAGCCTGCCAGTCTCTTGCCATAGAGATCTTTCTGCTGTGAGTTGGACACACCAGCCTACTCGGTCCTGCAATGAGGACACTTTCCAGCTTTTCCAAGTGGCTCCAGAAAGGCATGAGTCTCACCTTGAACTGTGGTGGTGGCTGGCATCTACTGTATCAGGACCCTAGGTAGCCTGCTATAAGAACACAGAGAATGCCTGTTATGCATGAGCTATGACACTATTAAAAATTCCTGGAGTGAGAAAGCTGGGATGGCTTAGTGGGTTAAGCGCTCGCTTTGAAGCCCTGGGGACAGAGGATCGAATCCCGGCTCCAGCTCATGCAGACCCACATGCTGAACTGGGGTGTGTCCCCAGTTCAGTTCTTGCCGGGACCTATGTGGGAGGCTACCGGCCCAGCTCCTGCCCTGCTCAGCCCGGTGCCCACCTGTAGAGTGAAACGATATGGAAAACTAATGCTTTCAAATATGGAGACTGCTCTGGGCCCTCCCCCTTCTCTCTGTCTCTCTCTGTCTCTGTTTCTCTCTGTCAAAAATCAATAAAAATAAATCTTAAAAAAAAAAAAAAAATTCCTGGAGTGCATTCTATGCTGAAAATGTGCACGTGGAATAAGTGAGAGAAAGCAATGACAAGGTATTCTGTCCGTAGCGACCACTGCTAGGGAAAGCTTGTATTTGTGCATCACCTGCGACTGCAGGTCAAGTGAAAGAGGCAGAGACCAAGTATCAAGTTCACTACTTTCTTTTGCTGAAGGTGCTTCACTGCATATGAAAAGAGATGATGCTGGTTTCAAGTTTTGTTCTAGTTAGACAGTAACTATGTGTTGGCTCTGCAAGTTCAACAGCATTAGGGTGAAAATACAGACTGCCTGTTAAGGAACAGTGACTTAGTGCAATGCCTGCTCATTACCTTGAGTACAGTTTGACAGGGGTTGATGACCATGGTTTGTGGGCATTTCCATCATAATGAACTTTATAGCAACTCCTACCACAGAACAGTAATCATAACAGAACGACTAGGCTTACAGCAAAAGCTCCCAGCTCTGTGGACTGCATTTTGGCCATGTATCTTCACCATTTTCTGCCTAATGTGAGTGCCCCAGGACCTGAACATTCTTACCCAGGGAGACCACAGAAACCAGCAGCAGAGCCCCTGTGAGACTGGGGTTTGGGAGGGTGTGCTGCGGGCGAGACTTAGCATGATGTGGGGGCAGGATCTGACACAGCCCCAGGGAGTGCCCTAACACAGAGACGAGGCCCCCATAACCGGGCAGAGAGAGCGGATGCCCAGACCTGTGCACCTTGGTACCTGATGGGCTGCCTCAGCATTCTCTCCTGAACCCTCTCTCTCCTGAGCAGTGGGAACGCCAGGTGGCCCAGACATCTTGGGATTGCTTCACTTCTACATGTGGGGTCCCATCCTCAGCCTGTTCTACTTATTGTGAAACAACTGGGGTGTCCCTCCTTCCCTTTTCTCACCAGGGCAGCATGTTTTCACTGCTAGGCAGAGGCAGAAAAACCACTGCTGAAAACCACAGCTTTAGCATCAACATGTCATCCGTTTTCCAAGACGGTGAAATGCAAGTTTGCCCTGCACTTCCATTCCGCACACACACCTATGCTGACACTACATAGACTGTTTCTTCTGAACACCAGTCCAAACTGGGGTGGTGAGGACCAGGAGCCAGGATGGGCAGCCCATGGGTAAAGAGGCCGCAGTGGTTCGCAAGGGTGTCAGCCTGGTGCACGGCTGCTCTGCTGCAGGCCAGGGCTCTCTTGTCCCCTCTTCTCTCCTGTATGGCGCTCATGGCCTCCGGCACCGGTTGGCTGGTGGAGCTGCCCAGTGGGGTGCTGCCCAGTGGGGTGCTGCCACACACAGGGGGGAGCAGGCTGCTGAGGCTGCCTGGGGTCCTGCCCCAAGTCAGGACTCAGTGGAATGGCCGAGCGCGTGCCAGCGCTTCACCAGCTCCTTGGGCTTGCTGAGCATCTGGTCCCAATGCTCCAGTTCCTTGCCGCGGGCGTACATGTAGGGGCCCACCACCACCCGGCCCAGCTGGTGGCTCTCTGTGGGGGAGGGAAAGCACTGTTATTGTCTGGACAGAGGCACAGATCACCTCGGGCACCCCCAGTGCGTGCACACACACACTCTCCCTCCCTCCCTCCTTCCCTTTCTCCCCCTCCCGAGCCCCCTCATTCTCTCCTCCCCTCCAAGGAAGTAGCCAGCCCCCACCCCCTCTTTAAACACAGAGCTGATGCCCCCCAAACATGTCTGGAGCTGGAGATGGCAGGGAAAGAAGTCCAGGTGGAGATCCTGTCCTTTGGGGACACCCACTCTGCTCCCACCCTCTTGGTGGCCCATGTTAAGCCTACGTCATGTCAAAGAGCTGAGGGAAGAAGGGGCTTCTAGAAAGAAGCCCTCCTCCATCAGCACACATACATCAAGGGGGGACATTCAACACAATTTTCACCCACCAACTATCACCATGGAGAAGGGTCTTAAGCTCTGGCCCGTGAGCCGCTCGGCCTCCCTAGACAATGACAGAGGACACTGGGGTACATACAGGGCAGTGGGGGAGAGCCGGCTGGGATAACTGCACCCTGAACCTCACCCAGAACCTAAAGGCTTCTCTGAAGGCCTGAGGTCATGCAAGTCACACAGTGACACATGGCCTCAGGTCACTTGGCTGTGCTGCCTCCAACGTCTGGTGATTTGCCCCAGGAGGGGTGGCAGAGGCCAAGCCCTATCTAGGGTGCCACAGAAAGTCAATGTGGAATAAAGCTGGATGCCAATCCCAGCTATCCCACTAGCAAGCTCTGTGTCCTGGGGCAAATGTCTCAGCCTCTCTGAGCCTAGTTTCCTTAGGCAGCTCCCTCTGAGTGTCCACACTGCCCGAATGCCCAGCAGCCCGAGGGTGGGGACGCAGCCTTACTGTCCCCTTCGGCGCCCTGCAGCACTGTCAGGCAGAGGCTGGCTGTGTCCAGCTCAGTGGCGGCTGCCTGGAAGCTGAAGGTCTCGTTGTACACAGGGTTGGCAGAGCCCAGCACAGCTGAAGTCCTCTTGCACTTGACAAACTTGTTGTGGTTCATCAGGGACACTTTGACAAACACACCTGAGGGGCAGAGCAGACTGTGGGCTGGGAGAGGCCAGCAAGGGCCCAGCCTTCAACCTATGGGAGGTGTGGCTGGAGGGGGGGGGCACATGCCCATCCAGGCGCCAGGACCCCATTACTCACAGGTTGTGCAGCCAGAGGGCGTGACAAGAGGAAATGGGGTTGATTAGCGTATGGCCTCAGGGCCGAGGAAAGGCTCAGCTCCCTTCCTCTTCCTTCCTCTCTGCCTCTCCAAGCACCCACAGCTCCACTAGCCCGCATTTACCAGAGCCTGACCCTGCTCACCTACCCCTCCCCATGGGGGTGGGGGGGATCCTGCCTGTTGGGGTCCCTTACACACTTTTCCTTCAGAGGGCCAAGTTTTGCGGGATGGGGCTCAGATGGGTTTGGGATCTGCAATGGAAGGCTAAATGCCAGCTTGCTTCTGGTGGCTCCAATGCAGAGACACACATGTGGCAGACCACCACGTCCTTGCTGGGGCTCACACAGGGGAGGGGCACGTGGGAGGAGCCAGTGCAGGGCTTCCGCTCCTCCAGCTCCCGGGTTCTAGGAGGCTGGAGGGTGCCTCTTCTTCCAGCAGAGCCGTGCCTGTGTGCAGGGGAGCCCTCCTTTGGGGCAGGGAGGCAGGGGCCTCTCCTGGGAGGAACTGGATCCTTTCACAGAAGGGCAGGGCTGGAGGTGAACAGTTTGAGGAGCCAATAGGCTGCCTTGGGAGAGAAGGGCTGACTTGGTCTCAGGGGCCTTGGAAGTCTTGGTGGAGGTCAAAGGAATGCTGCCTTAGAGTCAACAGAAGCAGCGGATTCTCATATCAGTGTCCACAGAGAGAGGGAGTGGCTGAGGGGACAGCGCTCTGTAATGGGCAGTATGCAAGCAGAAGCTGGATGGCCAAGGTTGAGGGTCAGACTCCAGTGCCAGGCCCTGCGCCCACAGGGCAGGACCTGACCCAGGAGGAAGGCTTACTGACAAAACTCCTGTCCTCCTGGAGCCGGAGGCCCTTGGCTCGCAGCACAACTACCGTCAGCCGGCTCAGGCAGTCATTGTAGCTGAGGCAGAACTGGAGGTCGCCAAACTCCGAGGGAGGCTGAGAGGTCGAGAGGAAGGCACCCCGTCATGCTGGCAGGTGCTGGGGGAGCCCTAGCACCTCCCCCCTCCCTGCCAGCAGTCAGGCACGGGGTACTATGTGACATCCCAGCCTCTCTCCTTTAAGCCCACCTGCCGTTTTATAGATGGGGAAACTGAGGTTTGGAGTTAAAGGGACTAGCTGAAGATCACACAGGGGTGAGAACTGGAGGTGAGGATTCAAACCCAGATTGGGAATTCTGAAGCCTATTCTGAACCGTAGGGTCCCTCCTGGGGGTTAGGAAAAAGCAGGTAAATATTTTCCTTGGTGGTCCATTGGGGTGTTGCCTTTCACAGTTGTCTGATCTAGATGGGGGTCCAAAGAAGATTTTTCCAGTTGCTGCAGGTAATCTGACCTCCAGGGCAAAAGGGCCTCAGGGGGTCCCTCCCTGCCCCTCCCCCCTTCATCGTATGCAGCTCCACCCAGCCTGCCTTCCAAGTCACACTTGTAGGGGTGGTGGACTTGGGGTGGGCAGTATGCTAAGGCCTGATGCTGGGCCACACCTGCTCACTGCTCATGGTAGTCTGACATTCAGTGGCATTTTTCTGGTGACCTTGACCTTTATTTACCTCCAAGTTCTCGGCCTCCAGGTCTCTCCAGATAATGCGGCGGCAGTCGCCTGCCAGGGTCTCATTCTTCAGGGGGAACAGCACGTGGCCCAGGAGCTGGTGCTTCCTTTGCCTGTCCACGTGGTACACGGAGAACCGCAGCACCATCTGGGCAATGCTCTTGCTGGACACCTGGAGGGGAGGAGGGCTGGGCTGGGGTCAGGCACGGGACAGGAGGCGGGACAGTGAGGGACACGGTTCTGGTCATAGGACCTTTTGGAAAGGGGTGTCTCAACCAGGGACCTGCACCCCCCAAATCCAGGCATTGTTGAGGGGCCAGTCTGCCGGGAGGTGGGAACGTGCACCAGAGCCTTGCCACAAAGCCTGTGGTCTGAGGACCAGCAGACATGCTAGACCTTGTTAGAAATGCAGACCTGGGCCCCTCTCCAGACCCCTGAGGTGGAATCTACTGTTTTACAGGACCTCCCAGTGTAAGAGGTCCCGCCCTGGAGCCCAGGGAACCTGCTTGTTTCTGCTAGCTGAGTTGGGCAGCCCAATCCCCTTCTGTCTGAGACTCAGTCTCCCCACCTGTGAAATGGGGTAGTGGTTCTTACTCTCCGGGTTGTAAAGCCCCAATCACCTATGGCAGATGATCAGTTAACATTGATTTTCTTCTCTTCCTCTTCTCCTTTCCCTCCCACCTTAAAGCACAGAGAGGCCAGGACTAAGTTAATGCAGGGCTGGGGCAGTGAAGTGATAAGTGAAGAAAAATAAGAATGCACGAGTGGTGTGTGGCCGTGCCGGTTAGCCAGCCTGAACAGTTCGGGTCTCGATGTCCCGACAAGAACAGGTTCACCTGTGAATTCTCACAGCCTTGGCCCCAGCAGGAGGGCGGGCTCTAGGCCCCATGCCACCTCTCTTCTCAGCTCTGAGCCCGGGAAGGAGGCTTCTGCAGTCACACTCTCCTGGTTGCTGATGGTCCCGCCTTACCTGGCCAGCCAGCCTGCTGCCTCTTAAAAATGTTTGTCCAAGGCCTCTTGGCAGCTCATGATGGTTGGTTCCCATAAGGGCCGCCGGTCACCTGCTGAGGCTCTCAGGCCATCGTTGTTTGGCTCAGTGCCCCAATAGCTTCTGCGCCTGCAGACCCTGTGCCAGCTGGCCCACTGCGCAGTGAAGGGACCATCTGCCGGGGATGGCTCTCGGGTCCTGTTCTAACTTCTGACAGGATAGGCAAATTCCTGACCCCTGGGCTCTCACCCTCTAGGATAACCTTGCCAGAAACTCCACAGTGCTCCAGGGCTTTGGGGTGCTTCCTCCACACCCCATGGGCCAGGACCTGGCATTGAGTAGGTGTTTTAATGATGCGTTTTCTTTTTCTTTCCTCTGGGCAGCCTGGGTAGGAGATGCTCAGCTTTCTGCCCCCTCACCCTCCAAGCCTTGTCCCTGCCATCTGAGTTCAGGGCTCTTATAGACCCTGACCTGGCTGGCAAAACAGAGTAGAGCCTGTGGTCAGGGGTCCTGGGGGTGCAGGGTCCCGGCCAGCACAGGAGGCTGGAGCTGTCCTGTATAACGCCTGCTCCTCCCCAGACCCTGACTGTTCCAGAGGCCGCACCTGGAAGATGAAGTGCTCGTCAAACTGCGGGTTGGCGGTTTTGCGCTTGGTCTTAGCCTGGAGGAAACGCCGCTCATCTGGCAGCAGGTAGAGCTTCACCAGGGGGCTGCAGGGCTCCGAGGGGGCTTGGAGCCGCTGCGCCTTGATCAGGCCCACCAGCAGCCGCTCGGCCTCCTGCTGGTATTCCACGGAGAACCACAGCCGCCCCAGGCAGCCCTCGGGGAAGTCAGTCTCACTCTTGTCCTCCGGGACCTTGTACAGCTCTGGGTTGATGGTCCCCACCATGTAGACGTCTCCTACAACACAGGCGGTGAGGTCTGACAGGCCAGAGGAAGGCAGAGGCCGGCAGCACAGTGAGCTCCGGGCTCCACCCCGCCCCTCTGACCCGTGCCTTCTTAGCTGAGCCTTGCTGAGGCTGCTCCTGACCACACCCACCCCGCTCTCTTCTCCAGGACGAACACAGCCCCTCTGTCTAGTGCGGTGCCTTAGGAGGTCTCCTCAGCACTCAGACACTGTACACCCAGGCCTGCTCCTCCCTGGGGCCCCTAGCGGAGGCCACCGTCTTCACTCCACTCCTGTCCCCTGTGATCAACCCTCACGCCAGAGGCCAGGGCCTGCTTGAGGGATGGGAGTGGGGGTGAAGTCACAGTGCCCAGCACCTGGCCTGACCCCTTTCTGTGGTGTTCAGAGGATGTCTCATAAAGGCTTGCTACTGTCCTTTCTCTTTAAATCAGATGACCAACTGCATGGTTCCTGGGAAGCTCTCTTGGGAGGCCTTCAGAATAAATTGGTGGAAAGAAAGCCATGTGCTCACTGCCTGCCATTCTGCCCTCTGGCTCAGCCAGCCTCTCCTCCCGGAACAGGACCTAGCACAGGTTCTGCACCCAGAAACCCTGGGCTCCATTCTTCAGATCTGTTGCGACTGCCTCTGTGACCTTGGGCAAGGCACAGTTAACCTTCTGAGACTCAGTTTATGAATGTATAAAATGGGGCGATAGTCCCTCTTCTCACAGAGGGGTGGTGAAGTCTAACTCCAAAATGGCACATGAGGCCATATCTGGCCTGGGCTGGGGTGCAGCTGGCACTTGGTAAGCCGAAGAACCCGGAAAGAGTGGCTGATCCTGGCATCCCTGAGCCCATCCAGATTGGAGCCAGGCCTGTGAGAGCAGATGGGTCTGCCCTGGCCTGAGCAGACCCTGGCCCCTGGGGGAGCCCTGGTGGGGGCACACTCACCAAGGTTGCTGCCAGTGGTGTGGGGCAGGTGCTCCGGGGCTGGGCAGGGGTCCCGTGGCACCTGGGCCCACTCTCTGCTGTGCAGGGGCACCCAATCTCGGCTTTGGAGGGAAGGAGGCACTACAAATGGCACAGCCTGTGGCCTGTCCAGAGGGAGGAAGACAACATATAGGTGGCAGGTGAATCGTGTGGCCTCGAAGCACGCAGCCCAGAGGGCCTGGAGGAAGAAAAACCAGTGGGAGCCAGGAGGAGGCAAGAGCACTGTTTTCTGGCCCTGCCATTGCCCACCCTCCACCCTCACCTCCACACACACACACACAAAGAGCCAGCCCAGCAGTGGGCAGCTGGACAAGGAGCACAGCTCTGCAGACAGGCTGCCTGGGTTTGAATGACTGTTCTCCCGCTTACTACTTATGTCCCCTGAGCCTCAGTTTCCTCAGCTGGACGGTGTGCTCCACAACATGTGCCTCATGCCTATGGCAAGCATTCTGGGGTTTCTTTGTGATAGCTCCCAGCATGGCAACAGCACAGAGGTTGTGCTATATAAACTCAGCTTGCCTTCCCTCCCCACTTCAAGGGAAGCGCCACGGGGAGGGCCCTAAGCAAAACCAGGCACTCACTGGGGCCCCCATCCTGCCTCACCTGCTGGCTGGGGTCCTGGGAGTGGTGTTGGCGTGGGGCTGGCAGAGTGTGTCTACCTCGGGGCTGGAGGCCGCTGTGGTCCCTGGAAGCTCCTCATACGTGAACTTGGCACATAGCCTCTTCCAGAGACAGCAGCTCACCCCAATCAGCAGCAGCAGCCCCCCAATGATGCCCCCAATCACCAGGACCACCTGCTCTGGGTGGGGAGACCAGGACTGTGAGGCCTGGGGAAAGCCACGCCCCTTCACACCGCTGGCCTACTGGGGCAGAATTGGGGCAGCAATCCCACCCGCTGGGCTGGACCCCAGGAGTGGCAGAGAAGCAGGCTCCCTGGGCCTGCGGAGGAGGGTGCGTGCTGGCTGGGCTCTGCTGGGGCGCAGTGGAAGGAAACGCCTATTTCCTGGGACCCTAGTGCCCTGAGCAGCACCTTCTGGTTTCCTTTGGAAAGTAGCTGGCTGGACTTGGGATTCTGGCTGAAATGAGCCTCTTCCTTGTGCCTCTGAATAGAAATTAAGGCTTCTCTTACCAGAACCTCCATTTTCCCTGGGCTCCTGTTCAGGCGTGAGGGGGAGCTGGGGGTGGGCACCACACACGCATGTAAGGAAAGCCCAGGGCGGGGTGATGCCCTGGTGGCATCCAGAACCCTATCCTCTGGGGCCTGGAACCTGCTGACAGGCTGCACTCACGTGCGAATTCTGTAACTTTCTCTGAAACCTGCTCCTTTCGTCAACCCTAAGGTGAGCCCACTTTCTGGAGTTGCTGGAGGGGTTGTGGACGGGGTGAGAAACGGGACCCACGGACCCTTTGCTGCTGGCACCTAACCCCACATTTGCGGGGGCAGGGAGGCTCTCCCCGGCACCCGTTGAGAGTGGTTGGATGCTGGGTCCCACGCGTCCACCTGCTGACCCGGCTGGGCAAACAAGGGGCCTCCTTTGCGTCATATGCACGCACCGGGCTTCTGGGCTCGGGGCTGTGGACCGGGTGCGGTGGCCAGGAGAGACCCCCCTCCCAGCACGTCCTGACCCGCAACTGTTTGCAAGGAGCCGGCCTCTCTCCCCAGCGCCCTCGCTAGGAGTCTGGGGCAGGGCAGGGGCTACGCCCCAGAGTGGGCCGGCGGGGCGGGGGGAAGTGGCCAAGAGGCCGGGGCGCCGCGCTGGCGACGAGGGTGGGCTCTTACCGGTCATGGGGCCGCTCGCCCGGCCGTCGCGGCGCGGCTCGGGCCGTGCCTCACAGGTCTCCGCGTTTAAAGCGCGGCCAGGGGGCGGAGGCGAGGGCGGTCCCTCGTCGCGCGGTGGACGCCAGGGGCAGGGACCCAGCGCCCCGAGGCGGCAGCTCCGCCCCGCCCGGCCCCGGCCTGGCCCTGGCTGTGGCGGGGCAGGGGCGCGGAGCCAAACGTGCGCTCCCGGAAGCCGCAGGGCGGGGTGCGGTGCGAGGGCCCCCTCCTCCGGGAGGGCCGAGCCGCTGCCTTCTCCGCACGCGTTTGATGGAGGGCTACCTGGCCCGTTTCCCCTGGCGGCCTGTGCACGCGCCCGTCTAGGGTTGCGCCTCACCTGTTGCGGCGCCCCCCCCCCGGCCGGAGGCTGCGGCGTTCAGGACCCGCGGTGACCCCTGCCCGGGGCTCTCCGGGATCCCAGGGCGTAAGGCGCTCCATCCCCGGCTCGTGCTGCCTGCTGGACCGCTGGGGCGCGCGGTGCGGCGAGGAAGTAGAACAGAGGCCGGGAGAAGGCAGATTCCGCAGCCCCACCACCAGGGTCCCAACTCGGGCTCCCCACGGGTCGGCTGCGCGATTTGGGAAAATTTACTACAACACGCTGGGCTCACTTCCCTCACCTGGGCTAGTGGTACTCCCTCTAGGGTTAATGTATGTAAGGGACACTGAGACCGGTGACTGGCCCAAGGGAGAGGGGCGCATGCCCGCCCTATTGTGGTATCTGGCGGGGTGTGTGGGGGCGGCATCGCCTGGGTCCCCTCTGCACCCACAGCCCCTGTTATTACGGTGATTATCATCAGACCCCAGGGGCCATGGCAGTCGAGGCTGGTGGACACAGCCTTGACCAGAGGCTCCGGTAAGGGCCCTACAGGTCCTCTGCCTGCCCCTGCCCAGAAGGATGCGCACCCTCGCAGCGCTCACACAGCTTCCCTGCGGAAGGCTCTTGTGGGAGTGTCTGAGACCTGGACGAAAGGAATATGTGTGGGGGTCAGGGTCTGTCTTGTTTTACAGCCTTGAAGGTTGTGTCCAAAGATCCAGCCCCGCCCCTGACCTCTCATCAGACGGAGCAGGCGGGGTGGACAAGGTGGAGAGTGGCCCAGGCTGTTAGTTTGGTGACGCTCTGCCATGCCTGAACCCTGGACGACCTGCGGTGGGGTGGGTGGTGAACTGGAGACCCCTGCACATAGGGGCAGGAGCTGGGAGCCCTTAGCCTCCCTGTGTGCAGAGGAAGCCTGGCCACTCTCTTTCTGGAGTCTGGACTGGTGTGAGGTGGTGAAAAAGTGGTACTTTGCACCTCCTTACCCCTCAGAGGTTCCAGAGGAGTGGGTCTTCTCTCTGTTCCTTCTCACATCCTGCCAGGAACCCGTGTGGACAGGACATTGCCCCCACTTGCCTTTTTCCTCCTGCAAAACTGCCTAAGTCATGTTGGCTGGTGGGTCTGGTGACCCTGTGGCTGACCTCTGCTTCCTCCACACTGGCAATGGGAAGTATGTCTCAGGAAATGGAGCCTGGGTCCCGTAAAAAAGTCCCCATTTCAGGGAGACTCAAATATGTGTTGGATGTCTGTATTAGTTTCCTGTTGCTACTGTAAGAAATCACCACAAACTTTGTGGTTAAAAACACAAATTTATGATCTTACCCTTCTGGAGGGCGGCAGACTGCAGTGGGCTCTCAGGGCTGCATCCTTTCTGGAGGCTGTGGACCGAGTCAGTCACTGTCTTCCCACCGCCTAGGAGCTATCTGCAAGTAGCCCCTTCCTCCAGCTGCAAAGCCAGCAGCAGCATTTTTTAAATCTCCCTGACTCCCTCTTATAAGGATTACATGGGGCCTACCCAGATAATCCAAGCTCATCTGTCCCTCTCAAGCTCCTTAACTGAATCACACCTGCAAAGTCCCTTTTGCTATGTAAGCTAACCTGTTCCCAGGTTCCAGAGCTTAGGACACAGAGAGATGTCTTTGGAGCCACTATTGGGCTGAGCACAGAGTCCACACAGCCCTCCACGAGGGAGAGTTTACGTTCTCCCTCCTGCTGCTGCCGGGAGCTCTCAGGGCACCCCAAGACTGTGGCCAGGCAGCTAGCAAGGCCCATGTGGGCCTGACGGATCTTGACAGGCATGGCACCATCCACACCCAGTCACCTCCACAGTTGGGCCTGAGCTTCACCTGGCTGTTCTGGGTGTGGGGTGAGAAAGTGGGTGCTCCTGGAAAATGGAAACTTGTGACCAATCAGTAAGCAGACCCGCACTGCCCCTCCTCCCTTAGCTCCTTGCTGTGCCTTTCCAGGTCCCCCAACATCCTCCCTGGCCCCCTTCCCTTACTACCCGTATTCTCCTCTGTCCATCTTCATTCCCAACGAAAACTTCACCCAGTTCTCCACCAGCCCTCACCCAGAGCACTGCAGCGTTTTCATCCTTACCCCCTTCCCAGCTTCTGTCTTCCCGGCTCCCCTCCCCATTCTCACCCACCTGGATGCCTCCCCCATCCCTGTGCAATGCTCAGCACCTGTCACTGTCACCCACCCCGCTCTGCCCATGAAGGCAGAGGCCATGTCTTACCCACATCCACCTCTGGGGCCGAGGCTGTGCTGAACAGTAGGTGAAGGGCTGTGCCCCCGGCTTCCACTATCACGATCCATGTAACCCGTATCTCCTGGGCTCAGCTGAGCTCTGGGGACCAGCTGCTGCTCTTGCACTCACATTGCTAGCACCTTACACATCCAGCCAGCCCACTGAGGTTCAAGGCTTTCTTCCTCCACTGGAAGATGAGAGCAGGTGATAGGAAGAAACTCGCCTTTGGGGAAGCTGGGATGGCTCAGTGGGTTGAGTGCTCACTTTGCAGCCCCGGGGACCGAGGATCGAGTCCCGGCCCCGGCTATGTGGACCCATGTGCTGAACTGGGGAGTTCCCCCAGTTCAGGTCTCTCTCTGTCTCTGTATCTCTCTCTTTCCCTCTCTCTCTGTCAAAACCAATAAAAAAAGAAAAAAAAAGAAAAAAAAAAAAAGAAACTCGCTTTTGATGCTGCTTCTTATGATCTGAAGATGACCGTGAGGTAGGGCAGGAGCCACAGGCACGGTGGTCAGCCTCCCCTCCTTCCACTGTCCCATGGGGCTCTGAGACCAGGCTGGCCTGGAGCCAAGTCCATGACAGAATGGCCTCCTGGTCCGCTGCAGCCCTGACCCTGCTCCCTATTTCCAGATCTTGCTCCTTACTGGGTCTTTGGAACTGGGAAATCTGAAAGCAGTAGCAGACATGGTTTTCTTTTCCATGGCCAAAAGGAAGCCATATTTCCATTGGCAAAAGCACTCCCAAGGGGGGTTGCAGGAAGTCCAAGTGTTTAAAGGCCTGTAAATGCCTGCAGGTGATTAATAATTCAGTGTAATGGATGATTCAAGAGAAAGGCCACTTTCAATTAACCTTAAGAATCAGCCCCATCTGAGGAAGTGTCATCTCTCATCATTGAGGAACGGAGCCCAGAGCAGGATAAAGGCCACGCTGAGAAACACGTGAGAGACTGTGTTCCTCACCTTTTTGTCACTCCCACCCTGGTCACCCCAGGGCTCTCTCTGTGAGGTGGGGGAAGATTCTCCCACCACCAAAATCATCTCTTTTCTCTGGTTTCATTAGAGTGGCCTCAGCATTAATTTCGTATAGCCCCTTCTTTTCATGAGTGTGGAGGGTGTATCTGTTCATATCAGAAGCCCCTTTCTTGTCCCCTACTCTACCATGCTGGCTCCAAATGTGTCCCACCCTGTGGACAAACACTGAGATTCCGAGGAGGGGTCCCAGCCACCAGGGCTCATTTCTGCCCCCTGGGAGTGTTCTCCCACCCAGTTCTCTTCTTGCTCCCACCTGGCAGCTTTACCCTCCACTGGCAACAGCATCCTGTCTTCTCTCCCTTGGGGATTACTCTCTCCCCTCCTTGTCCCATACCTAAGGCCAGTCTCTTCTCTTTTGCTGCATCACCAGGTCGCCACCATTCTGGGGCTCTGCACGTAGATCAGGAATGGGCTGTGACCTCATCAGGATCAACCCTGGAATTTTTGTGGGATCTATAGGGGAAGAGACATTCCCTCTTTTGTGGGAGTTGTTGAGCTGAAGGAGACAAGTCAGGAGCAGTTGGGAACACCCATGTGGGGTGTGTGTGAGACCAAGCCAGCACAGAGCAAGGAGCAAGCAGGAGGCTCCATCGTGGCTCTGACCCTCGGTCCTGCTATACTGGCAGCCAGGTATCCATGTATGTGTCAATAAATTACCCTTTTCCCCTCTAAGTCAGTATGTGTTTATTCTTGTCACTTGCAACTAACAATCTTAATTAAGGCAAGAGATGGAAGGGGGCAAGCTCTGTGAGACTCTTATTCCCACTTTACTCAGGTGGAAGATGAGGGACACCGAGGTGACGAGTTGCCTAAGGAAGTAGCTGGCCAGGTTTGACATCAGCTGTTCTAGCCTCTGGTCTTTTGACCATCTAGGCTGCCTCTCAGACAGAGCAGAAGTCAAGGATTAGGGCAAGGCTTATCTTTTCTGAATCATTATATCTGGCCATTCAGCTGTCCCAAGGAGTATTGGCCACTCAGAGTTGGGGTCTTACCAACCAGGGCCATTGTGGCAAACAGCAGTTAATTTACTACTCAGCCTCCAACACCCATCTCTGCCCTTCCTCCAGCTTCTCTGTTGCTCAAAGCAGAACCCAGATTTTGTTAGGGGCTGCAACATGCTCAGCCTGGGGACGAATCTGAGATTCTGACTTGCCCAGCCTTCTTTGCAGTTAGAGATGGCCATATGACAGTGTTTTAGCCAGTGAGACACATGAAGACATCTTCCAGGGGGCTACTGGGAAAGACATTTATATCTATATCTATATCTATATCTATATCTATCTATCTATCTATCTATCTATCTATCTATATATCAAGATGTTAAATTGATGTGTCTGAAACACTAAGAAGTTAGTTCTCAAATTCCCAAAAGTGTTGCTAGGCCACGATGTAGCTCTTTAGAGATGGCTGAGAGCCAGCTGGACAACTGGCCACAGTGAGAGAGAAAAGGCTTAGGCATGGAGGAAAGAGGGGACTTGTGATGTTCTGCTGGTGAGGGGTGGGGCTGGGATGGGGGTCCTCCTCCTAGGGGGCATGTGGAGGAGCTACACTCTCCCCTCAAGTCTAGAGTGTTGGCTTCAACAGAACCACTCGGAGAGCTTGCTTTGTGTCCTCTGGAGTTTGGGAGGAAATGGCCTGGTGGTTGATGCCCACAAGCAATTGTGGCTTTTGGCTTGAGGTGGTGGAGAGAGAGCGAGACACGAGGAAGCTGGTGCTGTATTGGGAAGTAGCTGTATTCCTTCTAATGGTGAATCAAAGTCTTGTGGGTGTTGGGGACTAGGTGTTCCACTTGTGGTGGAAGTGTGGGCCTGAGTGTGATGGGGAATTGCCACTGGCCTATTCCTGTGGGCTGTCAGAATGTGGAAAGTGTGCCTATTTCCCAATACCAGATCTGGGCTACATGAATGAAGGAGCTGGTGTGTGATCACTTCAGATCCTGCCCCAAAGGCCTGCCAGAGACCTGATGGGACTGCGGCGGAAGTTAGTAAGAGGTGAACTTTCTAGGAGCTGAGGAGAGAGCAGGTGGTTTCTGATTCATTTGCTGGGGTCAAGGAAACCAGAGCTCTGGATCTGGGGGTGGGGGTGGCGGTGGGGATGGGAAAGGGAACATATTTTAAGATACTTTTCAAAGTGCCCATGGGAGTGTTAAACCTCTTCCAGATCCAGAGAGCAAAGGTCATCTGTGAGACCACCAAGAAAGAACTTTCCGTACCTTTCTCCCTCTCTTCTTATGCTGTGACCTCACAAGTCTGCAGTAGGCAAAGGTGAAAGAGGAGAGGAGAGGCCGACCACATCACTGTCTCAGAGAGTGGGAGCGGGTCGTTGCCTGAGGCTCGCCCTAGCTGTCGGAGTCAGGAAGATGGAATTCTGACTGAAGTTTTCAGATTTGATTATCACCTGGGCTGGGCTTTCTGATGGTTGCATCAAGAATGTCGAGGGCAGTGGACAAGAGAAGTAATCTCTGTTGAATGTTGCTTCACAGGGAGAGCAGGGCTCTCTCATATCCTTCTTTTACCCCAAATAGATCATAGGATCATGGACAAGGCACTCTTATTGGGCTTTAGTACTCAAGGCTGAGCTTTTGCTATAACAAGCAAATCAGTTATAAGGGCTGAGCCGGCAGGAAGCATCATTCTTTGGTTGTTTTCTGTGGCGGATTAAATGATTGCTCCCAAGTTCTCTCGTCCCAGTACTGGTATTATATGTCTTCATCTTTGCAAGATGGTGGGGAAACATATTTCCCTACCAGTGGGCTTTGAGCTTGGCCATGTAACTTGCTTGTGCCATGGAATGTGAACAGAGATGATGCACAGAGAAACGCCCTACTCTCTTATGCTTCTGCCATCATGGTAAGAAGAGCACGCCCCAGGTAGTTGCTGGTTCCAGGCTAATGGGAGATCTGTGGAGCAAAGCCAAACCCAATCAATGAGTCTAGCCTCTTCCAACCTACCGCAGCCACTTCTAGACATGGAAAAGAGGTATAAATTGCCATGGAGATTCTGTAAGCTGCAGAATTTGACTGAAGTAAACAGTTATTCTCTTGATTTATTTGGTGAGACTAGAGTAGTGAGCTGAGTAGGGATTGCCTTTGGAAACCTACCTTCTTTCTCACTCACCACACATCTTTAAGTTGTGGCCTGGGGTGGACGGTCTTGTCACTTCTCCTTACTGACTGAGTTGGGTCTTCTCTGGAACAACTCTGTGTGGGAGTGATAAAGTTTTGAGGCCAGAGTGGTGGTAGTGGGCTTAGGGAGAACATCTGGGGAGAACATCTGAACATCCTTTATCCTTCTGCTAAAATGGTGCCCCATGTGTGTTCTAGGGCAGCCCCTCTCTCCTCCTCTCAGTGGGGATGGCTCAGGTGTGGCTGATCCAACACTTTGCTTTGAACTGACCTTGATTTTCTTCAGCTCCCTCTCTTGCCTGCAGTGATGGTTTCATGGAGATACAGGCACAGGGACTGACCACAGCCACTGAAATACAACACTAATTTTCCTGACAATGCTGGAACAGAGGCAGGTGCGCTTCCTCAGGGCCTTGAATCTAATGAGGGAACCTTTCATGATCAGAATGATCAGAAAAGAGTCTGCTTAAGGACAGGATCAGCTTGGAGCAAGTGATGCAGATATGAGAGGTAGAGAGATGCTGGGGTCTGGTGAAAACTGAATCAGATCATGTCTGAAGTCAAAATACCATTTGACTTTTCCCTTAGGTGAATCAACAAATTCTCATTTGTACGTAAGCCAATTTGAGTAGGTATCTTGCCGTTTGTAACCAAAAATCTCAAATGAGGGGAGGGGATCAAGATGGCAGCATGAGAGGAAATCTTTGAAGCCTCTCCAGTGAAATACAATAAATAGAAAAATAACCCCCAACAAGGGAATCCCTAAGCTATGCATAGTCTTACCTGAGAGATCCACTCATCACAAGAAAACATTTAAAGGTCAGAAAAAGGGAAGCAAGCAGGAGGGAAGGGGAAGAGCCCGGTAGAAAAGGGAGTGAGCGGGGCACCTGGGACAGGAGCCACACAGCAGCGTGACCCCTGGTGGGTTAGAAGCTGAGAACTGGTGAGTGCAGAGACATGAGAGGCTGAGGTGGGCAAGACTCTGGCTGAGTCAGAGTTTAAGCTGCAGAGCTGCCCTGGGCAACCTGGAACCTGGGCACAGCCTTGGGGTAAGGGCCTGAGCAGAGGAGCCTTGCACAACCCTGGGAAAACTAGAGCCATAGCTGGAGTGGTTGTGCAGGACCAAACGAGCCTAGGCTGGGAGCTGAGGGTTGCAGAAATGCTGACCCAGCCACAGGGTGGCCCTGGGCAAGAGGGGAGAGTGAGAGCCAGCATCCGTGTAAACGCTGATCAGAGAAATAAGTCCCCAGTGAAGTGCAGCCCGGCTGAACTGCAGGCTCTGGAGAAGGGAAGAAGACAAAGCCAATGGCATGCTCCAATCCTGACAGAGCTGCAGGCTTGGATTGCAGCTGAACCTAACATCAAGGCCAGCATGCAATCTCAGGACACAGGGCAGCTCCAACCCACATGGCCTCTTCTACCAGGAAAAACCCATAATCAAGGAGACTGGTAACTTCCCCTAATGCTCTCCCAATGCTTGCCACATCTAATGCCTGCATTCAGTTAGCTAACATTCATGAAATTGCCTTTACCCTGTACTGAGAACAAAAGTGTGCCTTTCTCAATAAACCCAGCCTTCAACCTTTCAGCTGGAACTGGCATGCGGGTGCAGGGAAACTTCAACAGACAGGTGCAGCAGCTCTTGTTGGCCTGCTCTGGGATGACAGAGGCATAGAATACCATCGCCCACCACATCCCCTCAAAGAAGAGGTGCATTGAGACTGAGGAGACTGGGTCAAAGAAGAGGAGCACACTTTCAGGAAATCCCCCAGTGTGAAAAGATTATATAGCCAAGAGAAAATATCGTTAAGATGCTACAGCAATACCAACTGGGAAGCAAAAGAAAGACAACGTATCTGCCAGTGGAAAAATCCTTATGCCCAGGAAGAGAAACACCTCATCTACAATAAATACCCTAGGGGACAAAGTGGCTCAGAAAGAAAAGAAAAACTCTCCGGAAAAGGAACTTATAGATCTGGAAATATATGATCTAGATCATATAGATCTGCAGTTCTTAAAATACTCACTGAGCTAAAAAAAAAAAAAAAAAATGCCGGCTGAGTACCCAGACACAGCTAAATAATCTCAGAAAGAAGACCAGTGAACAAAAGGAACATTTTAACAAAGAAATTGAAACTGTAAAAAAGAATCAAAAGAAAACTTTGGAAATAAAAAATTCAATAGACAAATGAGAAATGAATTAACTAGCATAAGAAACAGGGCCAACCATATGGAGGAAAGGAAGAAGAGATTTGAATGTCAAAAGAAATAAAAGAACTCGACAAGAACTATATGATTCCATTATAAAGAGCAGTAGTAGAATAATGGGTATACCAGAAGGACTAGAACAGAATTCTACACAGAGCATAATCAAACAAAGGGTAGATGAGAACTTTCAAAACCTATGGGAAGAACTGGAACCCCAAATTCCTGAAGAAAATAGGAGCTCGAACTATCTAGAGAAACTACCAGCCAAGAATAATCTATCCAGAAGAGTTAACCTTTAGATATGAAAGGGGAATAAAAACTCTTCAGACGTACAGAAGCTGAGGGAATTCTCTAGTACAAGGCCAGCATTTCAAGAAATACTGAAGGAGGTTATTTGACCTGAAACAAAAAATCAAATAAGGAAAAGTTGGGACAACCAAAAAATAAAAGAGAGGAAGAAATGACTATAGGAAATTTTTATATCTCGATCATAACCCTAAGTATAAATGGACTAAACTCACCAATAAAAAGGCTCAGGGTAGCAGACTGGATTAAAAAATAAAACTTATTCATATGCTGTCTATAAGAGACACACCTCAGCCACAAGGACAAACATACTCAAAGTGAAAGGGAAGAAAACAATCCTCCAAACAAATGGCATCCAGAGAAAAGCAGGAGTGGCCATACTGATTGCTAATGAAAGACAACAGGATAAAAAAAGACAGTAAGAGACAAAGATAGATATTTAATAATGATAAAAGGGACAATACATCGAGAAAACATGACATTCATTAATATATATGCCCCTAATCAGGAAGCACCAAAATTTATAAAGCAACTAAACTACTAACAGATCTAATAGTAGAACTGACAAAAATACAGCTATAGTAGGGGACCTAAACACCCTCTTGACAGCCATAAACAGATCATCCAAATAGAAAATAAATAAGGAAATAGCAGCTTTAAGTTATACATTTTAGCAATTAGACATAATTAACATTTGTAAGACACTCCATTATGCAACACAAGACTATACATTTTTTTTTTTCTAGTGAACATGGAACATTCTCAAGGATAGATCATATGCTAGGACACAAAATTAGCCTCAGCAAATTCAAGAAGATTGAAATCATACCAAGTGTGTTCTCTGACCACAAAGCTTTGAAATTAGAGTTCAACTGTAAAAAAGGAAGCAGAAAAACAAAAGCACATATACATGGGGATTAAATAGCAGGTTATTTAAAAATGACTGGATCAAAAAAGAAATAAAAGAAGAGATTAAAAAATACATAGACACCAATGACAATAAAAACACAACATACCAAAATTATTGGGATGCAGCAAAAGCAGTAATAAAGAGGGAATTTTATATCATTACTGGCCTATCTCAAGAAACAAGAAAAACCACAAGTAAACATCCTAACATCCCATTTTAAAGAACTAGAAAAAGAAGGAAACAAAACAAAATAAACACACACACACACACACACACACACACACACACACACACTAAAACCCCAAAGTCATCAGAAGGAAAGAAATAAAAATAGAAGCAGAACTAGATGAATTGAGAACAGAAAAACAACAATCAAATTAATACAACAAAGAGCTGGTTTGTTGAAAAAAAATCAATAAAATTGACAGAACACTGACTTGGCTCACCAAAGGACAAGGAAAAAAGACACAAATAACCAAAATTAGGAATGGGAGGGGAGAAATTATGACTGATACTACAGAAATACAAAGGATCATAAGAAAATATTATGAAAGGCTTTATGCCACCAAATTTAACAACCTAGAAGAAACGGGCAAGTTTCTAGAAACATATAGTCTGCCTAGACTAAACCAAAAAGAACAGGATAACCTAAATAGACCAATAAACAGTAAAGAAATTAAAACAAGTATCCAAAACCTCCTCAAAGACAAAAGTTCTGGACTAGATGGTATCACTAGCTAGTTTTATCAAGCATTCAAAGAAGAACTAACACCTATCCTCCTCAGACAAAAGAAATGAAGAAGAGGCAATACTCCTCAACTTATTCTTTGAGGCCAACATTGCCCTAATACCAAAACCTGGTAAGTATAACACACAAAAAAGAAAACTATAACCAATATCTCTGATGAAACAGATGCAAAAATCGTAAACAAAATATCAGCCAACAGAATACAACAATACATTAATATAATTATTAATATATACCACAATCAAGTGGGATTCATCCCAGGGGCACAAGGATGGTTCAACATATGTAAATCAATTAATGTGATACACTACATAAGCAAAATAAAAGATAAAAACCATGTGATTTATCAATTGATGCAGAAAAAATATTTGACAAGATACAATATCCATTTATGATCGAAACACTGAATAATGTACCTCAACATAATAAAGGCCATATATGACAAACTCTCAGTTAACATTATACTGCACAGTGTAAAGCTGAAGCCTATTCTCCTAAACTCAGGAGCAAGACTACTAACAAAACAGGGATGCCCTCTCTCACCACTGCTATTCCATATAGTACTGGAAGTTTTAGCCAGAGCAATCAGGCAAGAGGAAGAAATAAAAGGTATCCAAATTGAGAGAGAAGAAGTCTGTCAGTCTTTTCAGATGACAAGATCCTTTATATAGAGAATTCTAAAGACTCCGCCAGAAATCTATTAGAAACAATATACAAATACAGAAAAGTTGCAGGATACAGAATCAATGTACCAAAATCCATCACATTTTTATATGCCAACAACAAAACTTCAGAAAGGGAAATGAGAAAATCAATACCATTTTCAATTGCAACCAAAAGAATAAAATACCTAGGAATAAACTTAACAAAGAATGTGAAGAACTTATACACTGAAAACTATAAGATCCTATTAAAAGAAATTGAAGAGGACATAAAGAAATGGAAAGATATTCTGTATTCATGAATTGGAAGAATCAACATAGTTAAAATGGACATATTAACCAAAGCAATATACAGATTTAATGGAATCCCCACAAAAATCTCACAGACATTCTTTCACAAAAAAAAAAAATCAAAAAAAAAATCATCAGATTCATCTGGAACCACAAAAGATCTCGAATCTCCAAAGTAATCCTATGGGGGGGGGGGAATTAGGCTGGAGGCATCACACTCCCCAATTTCAACCTATACTACAAAGCGTCAATAATCAAAACAGCTTGGTATTGGCAGAAAAACAGACACAGACCAATGGAATAGAATTGAAAATCCAGAAATAAACCCACAAATATATGAACAGATAATCTTTGACAAAGGAGCTAAACATATACATGGGGGAAATAAAAACCTCTTCAGTAAATGGTGCTGGGAAAATTGGAAAACCACATACAAAAGAATGAATCTGAACTGTGGTCTATGGTCATATACCAAAATTAACTCAAAATGGATTAAAGACCTCCACATAAGATCCCAAACAATAAAATGTATAGAAGAAAGCATCAGTACTAAACTTATAGACCGTGGGTTCAGGGAGGACTTTATGAATCCTACGTCAAAGACAAGGGAAGTAAAAGCAAAAATAAATGAATGGGACTATGTCAAACTAAAAAGCTTCTGCACAGCAAAAGAAACCATCAACAAAGCAAAAGAGGCAACCAGCTAACTGGGAGAAAATATTTGCTAACAATGCCTTTTATAAGGGGCTAATATCTAAAATATATAAAGAGCTCATACAACTCAACAACAACAAAATGACAAGCAGTCCATTTGAAAAATGGGCAGAAGACCTGAACAGACACTTCACCCATGATGACATAACAAATGGCCAACAGACATATGAAAAAATGCTCAACTTCATTAGCTATTAGGGAGATACAAATCAAAACCACAGTGAGATACCTGTTAGAATGGCTGTCATCAACATGACAAGGAACAATAATTGCTGGAAAGGCAGTGGAGATAAAGGAACCCTCGTACACTGCCGGTGGGAATGTAAACTGGTACAACCACTATGGAGGGAAGTTTTGAGATTCCTCGGAAAATTGGGAATGGAGCTACCATATAACCCTGCAATTTCCCTTCTGAGTTATCTACCCACAAAACTTGAAAAACTTATTCCATAAAGATATATATACTCCAATGTTCATTGCAGCACTATTCGTGGTGTCCAAGTCATGGAAACAACTAAAGTGCCCTTTGATAGATGGCTGGATTAAAAAAGCAATAACTGTGGTACATACATACAATAGAACGTTACTCAGCTGTAAGAAAAGATGAAATTCTGCCATTTGCAACAACGTGGATGGAATTTGAGATCATCATGCTAAGCAAAATAAGCCAGACAGAGAAAGCTAAGAACCATATGACTTCACTCATATGTGGAATATAAAACTGAAATCATCGAAGAAACAAAACCTCATGGACACAGTCAATAGTTCAGTGGTTACCTGAGGGTAAGGAGGGAGGGGGAGCTAAATATATTGTGATGGAAAGAAAGCTGACTCTGGGTGGTGAACACATAATGTAACACACAGATGATGTACCATAGAACTGTACACCTGGAACCTATGTAATTTTTACTAACTAATGTCACCCCAGTAAATTTAACAAGTAAAAAAAAAATCTCAAATGATACAAGACAATTCATTTACTTTGAGTTCTCTGTGGCCCAAACTTGTAACTCAGTGTCTCTTTACATGTTCTTTTTTTGTTTTTTAAAGATTTATTTTATTGTTTTTGACAAAGACAGAGAGAAGGGGGAGGACCTAGAGCAGTCTCCATAGTTGTAAGTCATCAGTTTTCGACATGGTTTCCATCCACACAGGTGGGCGGGGGGCCATGCAGGGCAGGAACCCGGTCAGGGGCCTCCTGAATGTGAGGCATGTCTCTTGAGCCAGGCACCGAACTGGGGGTCTCTTGCAAGGGAAGCACACCCCTGTTCAGCATATGGGTCTTTTTTTTATTTTTATTTTATTTTATTATTTTTTTAATTTATTGTTAAATTTGATGAGGTTACATTGGTTGGTAACAATTAGACAGTTTACAGATGTACAAGTCCACCTCACATCATTCATGCATCGTATTATGTGCCCATCACTCA
>PVKE010020275.1:0-27651 GCA_004027555.1 Craseonycteris thonglongyai
GGCGGGGCCCGGAGCTGGGGCGGGGCCCGGAGCTGGGGCGGGGCCCGGAGCTGGGGCGGGGCGGGGCCCGGAGCTGCGGCGGGGGCGGGGCCCGGAGCTGGGGCGGGGCGGGGCCGACGGCAAGGAGGGTGGCGTGGGGCGGGGCCGGCGGGGGCGGGGCGGGGCCGACGGCAAGGAGGGTGGCGTGGGGCGGGGCCGGCGGGGGCGGGGCGGGGCCGACGGCAAGGAGGGTGGCGTGGGGCGGGGCCGGCGGGGGCGGGGCGGTAGGGCCGAGCAGGAAGGGGCGGTGGCGGCCCCGGCCCCAGCCACTTGGCCCGAGTAGCTCCTCCCCTGGCCGGCTTCCGCGTCATGGTCCTCAACGCAACCTGCCCGCCCATCGCCCCGTATAAAGGCGCCGCCGGCCTTGCCCCTGGGACTCGGCCCCATGGAGACGCCGCCTGCTGCGGCAGGCGCACAGCGGGGTGAGTCGCGAGCGGTGGGAGGAGGGAGAGGGCCGCAGGCCGGGCAGACGAGGGGGCGGGGAGGGCTCCGATTGGGAGGGACGTGGGCCGGTCCCCTCCGGCCTGGCCGATCTTCGGGGCCCCTTCCAACTTAGCCCAAGTTGAAGGAACCTGAGCGAAAGGGGACCGGGGACCACGCTCCGGAGGGGGCGACAAGGGATCACGGAGCCCGGGACTGGGACAGCTTCCGCGTCACCGAGCTCGGCGCCCAACCAGAGTTTCCCAGCAACTTTTCTCGCCGGTGGGTCTCCCCAGAAAGTTCTCCCCCGGTCCAGGAGTCTGGCCCACGGGCCATGCGCCTCCTGGGCCCGGCTCCGAGAGCGGGGCAGGCAGGCCAGGGCGAAGGCCCCAGCGGGGAAGCCCCCAGGCCCCTCCAGAGCGCACTTCCAGCCCGGGGTTTCCATCCGAGCGCCCCGCCCCGCAGCTGTGGGGGCGCGGCGAAGTACTCTGAGGCCTCCCTAGATTTCTGGGTCCCCAGGGTGGATGTGGGGCTGAGCTTGGGGTAGGAGGTGGAGTCAGACTGCCCAAGTTCAAATCCTTGCGCCACCAGCCACCAGCTGGATGACCTTGAACAAGTTGTTAAACGTCAGTTTCATCCTTTGTACAATGGGAAGATGGCCCCTAGGTGGGGGAGCTTTTGCGAGGACTAACAGTGGTAACACATGAAGATGGATTTGCAGTGTCATCAACGTTGCTTCATCCTGTTGGGTGGGGCAGAACGGGAGAGAGCCATTCCCATCCCTAACCCTTATGATTGTCCTACAAGGAGCTGTGACAGACAGGTGCCTTCCGCCAGTCTGACCTGTGAGTGGCCAGTGGAGAGAGGCCCACCCAGGAAGCCAGCTCCCGCCATGAGTCTGTGGGAACTTGAAGACAGCCACAGCTACCAGAGTGCCCCCAGGCCGGCTCAGGAGCCCCCCGCTGAGGAGGCAGTAGCTGTTGAGCTGCAGATGAAGGTGGACTTCTTCCGGAAGTTGGGCTACTCATCTGCTGAGATCCATAGTGTCCTGCAGAAGCTGGGGGTCCAGGCAGACACCAACACAATGCTGGGCGAGCTGGTGAAACATGGGTCAGCCGCCGAGCGGGAGCACCAGGCCTCGCCGGACCCCTGCCCTCAGCTCCCTCTGGTTCCCCGTGGCGGGGGCACCCCTAAAGCTCCCATCCTGGAGCCCTCACCCCTAGAAGAGATCAAGGAGGCCAGTGACCTGAGGCCCGTGGTCATCGATGGGAGCAATGTGGCCATGAGGTACGTACATGTCACTTCTGTGGCCAAGATGTGGCCGGGAATGGTGGCCCTGTGTCTCTGTACCTCTAATAGAGGGGCCTTCTAAGGAGTTGACCTTGTGAGGAAGGGAAAGCTTGTTCTTAAGGCCCTACTGGGTGCCAGGAGGCTCCCATCCTTGGAAGTGGGTTTGCTAGGTACGTTTTATGGATGAAAATGGAGGCTCAAAGACTTGCTCTGGGGCACACTACTGGGAAGTGGTGGAACAAGGATTCCAGTTCAGGTTCTCTGTCTCCAGAGCTCACTTCTGCTCCGTTGTCTCTCCCCAAGGGCCAGCACCCTCAGGACTCTCCTGTGACAGGCAGTACAGTGGCAGGGATCAGACGGGGCTCCAGCTCACTCATAGAGGAGCCAGGGGTCACCCTCTCTGAGCCTTCTTTCCTCATCTATAAGACAGGTCTAACCCAGCCCCTCAGGTGGTGGTTGTGCAGAGCGAATGCAGTGCTGCTCGAGACAGTAGTAGTAGTAGTTCTTACACTTATTCAGGCTCTAGGGCTTCTGAGGCCTTGCTGTCTCAGAGCTGGGCTCCCATGGAGCAGGGCCAGCTACTGAGGCCTTTGTAGTTGTGACCAAGAGTGACCTCGAGGATCTGGCTCTACATGGGAGGTGTGAGCAGGTGGCCTGATGCTTTGGTCATAGGTGAGCTGTGACTTGGGTCCATTCTGATTCAGCTGGAGCCACCTGGGCTGGGCTGGGCTCCGGGAGCTCCCCAGGGCCAGAGCCAGGAGTCAGCCCCAGTAACCCCTCCCCCCATGCACACCCTAGCAGGGAATAGGGTGGGATGGAGCCAGGGTGGTTCCTGACCCCAGGGAGCCCAGATGCCCCCCACTTCAATTCAGGCCCCACCCTCCGGCCCCACTCTTTCCCAGTCCCTCCAAGGTGGGCTGGAAAGTCAAGGCTGGCAGATCATTCACAAGGAAAAGTTCCTGTGAGCAAGGACAGAGAGACCCCAGAAGCCAGGTAGAGAATGGGAGGACACCTTCACTCACTGCTCTCAGGGATCTCCCAGGTGGGCGTCTTGAGAACCCCCATGCCCTTGGCTCCTCCACCCCTCCCACTCCCTGCCCAGCTGAGCCAAGTCCAGCTGTCTGGCTGGTCCTGGCCCAGCTTAGCCACCTTTATTTAGTTCAGTCTTCCGTCTCTGAAATGGGCTGAGGCTGGGTGGAAGGTTGGGTAAACCTGGCTTCCACATGCCAACAGCAGTTGCTCACAATATGGGCTTTGAGTGTTAGGGGTACCCGCTCAGGCCCCAGCATGTGGCTGGGCAAGGAGCCACAATGGGGCTGTGACTCCTTCCTCCAGGGGCTTTGGCCAGAGCACTGAGCCCTGGGGCACCCATGTGCTGCATGTGTTTGTATCCTGGCAAAGGGAGGAGGGGCCTGGGAAGGAGGAGGGGCAGCAGGTGGAGGCGGGGTGGCTGGAGGAGCTGGCTGATGAGGCAGAGCCGCTGGGGGTTTCTGAGCTGGGGCAGTAGCAGGAGGGGAATTCCAGCCTCAAACTTCCTGTCTCAGATGCTACTGTGTTCCTGCCCTGCCGTCCCCCTCCCCCACAGGGGCAGGCGGGCCAGCCCCCACCGTATGCAAATTGTGGGGAAATTCACCTCTGTTTCCTTCTAAGGGAATTTTTCTCTAGTTGGGCCCAGCCCAGGCAGATCTTTTCACCTGGGTAGCCTGGCCTGGCCCTGCCCTCTGTCCTAGGGTAGGAGCAGCTGAGTAGGAGTCTCCCTAATACTCAGGCATTTTCCTAGTGTCTAGTTAACCAGGTTGGGGGGGCTCTGACCTGGGCAAACAGGACTGTGGTGGGAACGGGAGGCTATCTGATTTTCCTGTGGCGGCAGAGCTTCCTCTGTTGCAGGGAGAAGGACTAAAGTCAGCTGTAGGGAGGCACTCTCAGCTGGAAGGGCAGTCAGTAACTGGTGTTCTACCTCTGCCAAGAGTAAGGCTCTTGACTACTTGCCATGGGAATATTCTAGAGGCTAGGGCAGCTGACAGCAAACTTGTCCCCAGCCAAAGATTTTGATGCCCAAAGGCAGTACACTGTCCTGGAGGCCCTGACATGCCCATGGGGCATATGCATGCACACACGTGTGTGTAAAAGAGATAGGTGGATGCATGTGCAGACCACATACCTGAAAGAGGAAGCCAAGCCAGAGATGATCACACCCCCATGGTCCTGGGGAGACAGAACAGACGGCCCAGGCAATGGAGTAACATGATGGGGAAGCGGAACACCAGATACTGTCCTCCCAGGTGGGGAGTGCCTCCCTACAGCTCAGGCTAGTCCCTCTCACTGCAATGGGCATTATGAGGGCAGACCAGGGACCTGACCCATCCTGGAAGATCAGAGGAGGCTTCTAAGGGGTGACACCTCACATGGGTCCTGATAAAGGAGCAGGAGTTTGCCAGATGCATCATTTTTCCTGTCACCAGCTTCTCCTTCTTAACACTTTATTCAAAGTCAAGTTTGGGAGCTGTGTTTTTTCGTTGGTTTTTTTTTCCTAAATAAACTGCCGGTCTTGTTGTTAGGAGCAGGAAGGCAATCCAGTGGTCCCAGACGTGGATTCAAGTTGTGTCTCAGACCACTAGCCAGGGGATCTTAGACGAGCCGCAGAGCCTTGGCTTCCTTCATGGCCACTAGCCTTGTGAGGATGAAGCCAGGAGGTGCGCAATGCACCTGGCCTCCAGTAGGAGCTTGGTACCTGCTAATCCCTGCTCCGTCTCCACTGTCAGGATTGGCACCTGAGCATCACCACCCGTGGTGGTTATGAGCACAGGCTCTGGGTTTGCACCTCTGTTGCACAGTTGCTGTTGTGTGATGCTAGTAGCTAGTGGCCCCCTCTGTGGACCACAGCTTTCTAATCTGAGTAAAGGGAAGAGCAGCCTTCAGAGGAGCACCCTCAGAAGTTGGCTGATGAGTCAGTGTTAAGCACAGAGATCAGAGCCTTTTATCATAAGTGGCCTAGAGGCCCCACCTGGCAGGGATGAGCACTGCCTTCATGCTGGACTTTGCCTTCCCTACAATTTACAGAGACCTTCAGACCGGGGAGTCCCGGCCTCATTCCCCCCCAAGAGCCTCTGTGTCCCCCCAGCTGCCCTCCCTCCCTCTCTGCCTTCTCTTGGGGCTCCAGCTATCAACACCGCCCGCCCCCCATAAAAAAGCCACCCACAGGATGTGGTCGGCCGTGGACTTGCCTCTTTTGCCTAACATTGAGTCTGAGTCGTTCACTGTGGGGTTAGTGAGGGACAGGGGCTTTGGGGGATGGATTCTCCATCTCCCCCTCTAGCCTGGGCCTGGCTTACCCTGGACCATACCCGGTCTTACCCTGGCGCGCCCCCTCCCCACCCGTGCAGGAAGCCAGTGGGAGCCTCCGCTTTGCTGGACTGTCTTTGGCCTCAAGCAAACAGGAGAGTTGTCCCACTGATATGGGCCCTTCTTAAGGAGGCAGCAGACAACCGAACCTATTTTTCAGGTAGAGAAACTGAGCCAGAGCAACCCAGCAACACTCAGGGCTTTCTTCTGGGTCCAGCCCCATTAGGATGGGGTGAGGTCTGGTCATGAGACCATGGCAGGGGCATGTCCCATGTCCCAGCACTTCTGCTATCTGAGGCCTCTGGTCCATACCATCTTTCTGCCTGGGGTCATGTCCTTCTGAAAGGGGTGAGGAGAAGACAGGCCGTGCGGGCATTTTGGGGAATTGGCGATCTTGGGAGGAGAAACAGTATCCTTTCACTTTCAAGCTGAGCGGCTCCTTGAGGTCTGTCGCTGCCTGCCTGCTTTGGAGGTGGGGATCCTGTGGGAGGCTGGGATGGTGGCTCCTTCCCCTTCCCTTTCGCCAGTCCTAGCCCCTGCACTTTGTGCACGACTGAACTCTTAATCCAACTTCAATCCGGAGCAATCTGGTTTCTCTTCAGTTAGCTGGGATGGGTGCCTCCCGCACCCCCACCTCCAGGCAAGGGAGGGGTGGTGACTCAGTCTGCATGTGTACATCTGTGTCCCCTTGGTCCCAGCACCGTGGGGTGGGGCAGGAACCAGAAGTCTCCTGCTGCTTTCCCCCACCCCCAGGTGTGTTGCAAGCAGCCTGACCCTCCCCCATGTAGGGAGCGAGTGCTGCCAGATTCCTGGGCGGTTCCTCACTGTCGGGAGATGGAACCTCGGGGAAAGTCCCAGGTCTGGCCATCCCAAGCTCTGTGAGAATTAGGAGGGAGTGCAGGCCTGCAGCCCTGGCCTGAGGACAGTGTCCTGTCTCCTGCTCAGGCCTAGAGGAGAGCAGGTGAGCCCTCTCATGGGCTAACCCCAACCCTCCTCTCCCCGCCAGCCACGGGAACAAGGAGGTCTTCTCCTGCCGGGGCATCCTGTTGGCTGTGAACTGGTTTCTGGAGCGGGGCCACACAGACATCACAGTATTTGTACCATCCTGGAGGAAGGAACAGCCTCGGCCGGATGTGCCCATCACAGGTGAGTGGCACCTCTGGATAGGGATGGTCTTGTGGGCCCAGGAGCCCTGATTCTCCCCAGGAAAGACCCTTCGGTGTGACCAAGGACATCTAGGCCCCAAGCAGGGACCAGCATTCCTTGTCCCAGCTTGTGCTGTGCTCAGCATCCCTGCTCTGAACAGTGATCATCGCACATCACTTTGTGTAGCCTCTGCCTGAGTACTGGTGTCTTCCTCACCTAATGGGATGCTCTGTCCACATCCCCAGTGTCCCAGGGGCAGCACAGCGTGGTGGCAGAGCCTGTGGGCTCTGGAATCCTGGTTCTGTCCCTTCCGGCTCACCTTGCTCTGAGTCTCCTGCTCCTCATTTGAAACATGAGTGGCAGGTTACTAACCTCACAGGGTGGTTGTGAGGATCACATGAGTTAATAATACATGGTAACTGCCCGGCACATAGTAAATGCTCAATAAATGTTAGCTGTTCGCATTGTTCTTACAAAAGCTCCCACCCCCCAGCCTTTGGGAGTAAAAACTGAGTTTATTTCCCTAGAAGTCGTAAGGTCTGGGGGCAGGCTGGCTGAAAAAAGTGTCCCCTTCTGGATGGGCCCTGGTAGCTTTGTCCCAGCTACAAAGGGGACAGAGCCAAGACAAGTGTCCTGCCCCAGCTCAAGCTGGGGCTCATTTTGGACCCCTATGGGACTGGCTGGGTGAGCACCGAAGCCAAGCCCCCTGTGGCATGAGCGGACCTGACACCAGAGGACAGGCCAGCGCCCAGCTCTGCTCCGGAGCCTTTGTGGAGCAGAGCTGCAGGGCTTGTCTCAGGCATGAACTGCGCAAAACCCAGGTGAGGGAGGAGCGGGTGGCAGTGGCCTCGGCAGAGCCACTTCCTTTCTCATGAGACTGGCGCAGGGAGCCCCGTGGGCCTGGCTCTGGGTCCAGGCAGGGCCCTGACTGCCCCTGCCGCCTCCCAGACCAGCACATCCTGCGGGAACTGGAGAAGAAGAAGATCCTGGTGTTCACGCCGTCGCGGCGCGTGGGCGGCAAGCGGGTGGTGTGCTACGACGACCGCTTCATCGTGAAGCTGGCCTTCGAGTCCGACGGGGTGGTGGTCTCCAACGACACGTACCGGGACCTGCAGGGCGAGCGGCAGGAGTGGAAGCGCTTCATCGAGGAGCGGCTGCTCATGTACTCCTTCGTCAACGACAAGTGCGTTCCAGAGGCGGGTGGGGTGGGGGCGTGCTGCTGGGGGGGCCCAGCCGTGGATCCGGGGCAGCTTTGGGAGATGGACGTGGTACGACATGAGAAGGGTCAGGCTGGGAACAGACCAGGGAAGGGGGCTTTTGATTTGGGGGATGGAGCAGATGCATTTATGACAGGATGTGGTCAGTGGTTGCAAGAAAGCCTCCCCAGTTCCCAGCACTGAGTCTGACCAGAAGCCAGTGGATGCAGCTGCCCTCCCTGTAGCCTCAGAGAGCTCCCAGCACATGGGGTGCCCACCACTGTGGCCCTCCAAACGGGGGTCTCCTCCCTTCCCTGGAGCAATCCCACCCAGAGCCCAGCGGTGTCCTGCTAGGCAGGGACCAGCCTCCTGTCCTTTCCAAGTAAAGCTCACTGCCCAGCCCCTTAGCTGCTCTTGGAAGTGCCCCTCACATCTCCCACCTACTCCTCAGGTTCATGCCCCCTGATGACCCCTTGGGCCGTCACGGGCCAAGCCTGGACAACTTGCTGCGTAAGAAGCCACTCACTGCAGAGCATAGGAAGCAGCAATGTCCCTACGGTAAGAGACGCAGCTCCACCCTCCACGGCCTTCCTCACTTCTTCCCCTTCTCACCTGAGCTGGCTTGTGCCCTGAGTTCTTCCTCTTGGGGACCACCTAACCCCACGTTCCCTATGCCACCCCTGGTTCTGGGGCTCCCTGGCTCAGAGTCCCCCCCCTTCTCTTCTAGGGAAGAAGTGCACCTATGGTATCAAGTGCCGGTTCTTCCACCCTGAGCGGCCGAGCCGCCCCCAGCGCTCCGTGGCCGATGAGCTCCGTGCCAACGCCCTCCTCTCACCTCCTAGGGCCCCGGGCAAGGACAAAAGTGGCCAGCGGCCATCACCGCCACCTCAGCCTGGCTCTCTGCCAACAGAGCGTGAGCAGAGCAGCCTAGAAGGGAAGCAGCTGGGAGCCCAAGCATCCTCGGGGCCCCACCAGGAATGTCTGAGCCAGACCTTTGCCCCAGTGACCACAGGCCGGAGCCTCCCACCTAGTGGGGGTAGTGGCAGCAGCTTTGGGCCTACGGACTGGTTCCCACAGACCCTGGACTCTCTCCCGTACACCTCCCAGGACTGCCTGGACTCGGGCATTGGCTCCCTGGAGAGCCAGATGTCAGAACTGTGGGGGGCTCGAGGGGGAGGCCCTGGGAAGCCAGGCCCACCTCGAGGCCCTTATGCTGGTTACAACCCCTACGGGGCTGAGCTCCCAGCCACTCGAGCCTTCTCTGCCTTTGGACAGGCTGTGGGTGCCGGCCACTTCAGTGTCCCAGCTGACTACACGCCCTTACCAGCCGCTTTCCCGCCTCGAGAGTACTGGTCAGAGCCGTACCAGCGTCCCCCGCCCACCCCAGTCCTGCAGGAGCCCAAGGTCCTGGGCCCAGGGGCTGGCAGGGGCCCATGGGCTGAGGCAGGCAGCCTGGCCAAGGAGCGAGCCAGCGTGTACACCAAACTGTGCGGCGTCTTCCCCCCGAGCCTGGTGGAGGCTGTGATGGGGCGCTTCCCACAGCTCCTGGACCCCCAGCAGCTGGCTGCTGAGATCCTATCCTACAAGTCCCAGCACCTCAGTGAGTAGTCAGCCCTGTCAGGCGCCTGAGGGCTATCAGGCTGGGCTGTGGGCAGTCAAGTAGCCCATTCTCAGCCCCAGAGGCTGGACAGAGGGAGGATAACAGTAGGGAAGGGAACCCACAAACCAAAGATACTGTAGGATTGGTTCTGGCCCATTCGGCACCTCTAGCCATCTGCTCAAGCGGGTCAGAAGCGATCACCCTGTTGATGCACATTGTATCTCTCTAGTTTAAGGAGACACTGCCGGTAACGGCGTCCGTCCATGGCTGAAGCCCAAACCTTCCTTTCTCTCAGGGTAGGGAGCGAGGTGGGGGGAGCAGAGGCCTGGGCCAGGGGCCCTGTGCTTGGCCCCCCACCTCTGCCCTGTCCCTGGGGCGCCGGCCTTGGCTGGCTAGTTGGGCACTGTGTGCCTGCCCTCCGTGAGCCCCTCCTCCAAGCCGATGAGGCTTCATGTTAGTAAGCAAGATGCTACCTTCTGTCCCCTCGGGTGACCTGTCCCCTGCCCCCTCCCTCATCCTCCCCCTTTCTCTGCAATTGGAGTCAGCTCACCTCTCCACACACATGGGGGGACATGTGTCATGTTAATATTTTTGGTGGAAAGTTCTTGCCTCCCTTCACACATCAATAAAGTACAATGTGAGCTCCTGCAGAGGCGGTGGTGTGCTTGGTTTGGAGATGGAGCTGACCTTCAGGTGATTCGGAAGGTCAGAGGTGTGCACCTCACACCTGCTGAGCTCCACAGGGAGTGCTCAGTCCCTCTGGGGCAGAGGCATCCTTGCTGAGGCCCTGGGCCGGGCTGGGAGAGGAGCTGTGGACATGGGTAGGGGGGAAGCAGAAGTGGAAGTGGCCTTGGAGTCCTGAGATGGCCGTATGGGGAGGGGGTGGCACTGGGCACAGGAGCTGCTCCCTTTTTCTGCCCTGTGACCAGAGCTACGGATGAGAAACCACCTGGCTGAAAAGAGGGCTTCCGGGGGAGCTGGGTGGAGTGGGCGTGGGGAGCCCTCGGGCACTCTGGCCCTGTCCTCAACATTGATGTGTTCTAGCCCCAGAATTGCAGAGCGGAGCCGGGGCAGAAGCAGCCTTGGAGAGGCAATGCCAGCGTAACCTCTCAGTGGGAGCTTAGCCTTCCTGGTCCCAAAGTCAAGAACTGGCTCTGCCACTGACAGTCGCCTGGGGCAAGTGACTACCCACCTCTGGGTCTTAGTTTCCTCATCTGTGAAGTGGGGGTAATAATGGTACGTACCTTACAGGGTTTTAAGGAGTACATGAGATCATTCATGTCGGGTGTGTGACCCAATGCCCGGTAAACAGTAGGTGCTCATTACAGGACCTCTGGTGTGGCTCTCTGTGGGCTGTGTTCACCTCCGTCACCATCTCAGCCTTCTCATCTGCCCCTAGAAGGAAAGGCCAGGCAGGAATGTTCCTCTTTTTTATTTTATTTTTTTTTGCAGATGAGAAAATGGGGTATAAATGTTAAATATTTTAAATGAAAACCTGGGCTGTCGGATGATTCCCAAACAAACACCATCAGCAGGGAAAAATGGAAAAAATACAGTTTTAATAATCATATCTTTGAACATCTCGCCTAATTTTAGTTTTTGTTTATGAACCTTTTATAGTATCTGTATTTTTTTAATGAAACTGCTTTACCACAGAGCACCTGTGCTGCACGCTGGAGAAGACGCCACCTTGGCGAGCTCCCTGCAGATGGGGCCCCGGCTGCACACTTCTTGCTGAATGTTCTCTAGAAGCCTGCATCCAAGGCAGGAATCTGGGCACGGTCCGCAGCGCGCTCTTCATGGTGCCCCGGGCCTGTTGCTTCCAGCCTCCCGGGGAGGCTTTTATCTATACAAAGGAATGTCATTGCCTTATTTATATTTTTTTCCAATCACAAACTACTACACATTAAAAGGCTATTTATGGGCCTATGTTTTTATGGGACAGGAAGCAAAAATACCGGACTGTCCTGTTCATTAGTAGCCACTGGCAATGCCGAGTGACTTGCCCAAGGTCCCATGGAGGAGGACAGATGGGCAGGGCTTCAAGTTCAGGCCCCGTGGCCCCACAAACTTGAGGGAGGTCCCCAGCACTAGTTCACAGGGACTCCCAGGCCCCAGAGCGGGAGCAATCAGGGATGCCCTCGCTGGGCACCTCCTAGCCTTACGTTTACAACATTCATATAGGAATCCCTCTTGTGTGACAGTGACATGGCCACCCACCCACAGGTGCCCAGTGGTCCCACCACCAAGCCCCTTCTACCTGCATACCACAGCGCAACATGAAGGCCACGAGGTTTCCTGAGGGACCCTGATGCTCAAGAGGGTGTCTTCACCCCTTTCCATCCCAGCAGCTGACTGTCCATAGACTTGAGGGCTCACACTTGGTCTTGCCCAAAGCTGAACTCTTCTTGGTAATTTGCTGCTTCTGTTTTTTGGGGGTGGGCGGTATTGTGGAAGGGGCAGCAGGTTCGGGCTGGCTGTGGCTAAGGTCTGAAGGCCATGTCTGGCCCTGCTGCCTTGGTGACAGGCGCTGACAAGGGCAGCAGAGCCCACGTGGCAGGTGCCAGCTGGGGCTGGGCTCGGGAGGATTGAGTCAGTTCAGTGCTCATTGGCCTGAGCTTGTATCCTGTACTTTCCCGGCAGCCCCAGCCTGGCTGGGCTGGCCAGCAGGGCTTGTAGCCTCCCCTCCAGGCCTTTCTCAATCTGACTTCCAGGCAGAGCCACTCAAGAGGCTCCCAGGCCCGATGCCCAGGATGTTTCTGACTTGGGTTTTCACTGTGAGGTTCTCCCCACTACCTCTGGCCACCACCTCTGAGGAGCCTTTCCAAATGGGGCTTCCGTGTCCCCACCTATAAAAAGGACACGATGATGCTTACATCTCTCTAGATTGGATGAGAGGATATCTCAGTTCCTGAGGTGGCAGCATGAGAGGAGGAAGGCCTGCGTTCAAGTGCCCCTCCCCTGCCAGAGCCTGGGCTTCCTGGCTGCCTCCAGGACAGCTTGCATGGTTCACACGGGCTCAGGCTGCTGTGGAGAGGGTGGCAGGTCCCTGATGGTGCCACTGAGGCAGCAGCCTGGGTGCTGAGGTGCTGGAGGCCAGCAAACTCGGGTAGCTGCCCTGCACGCCCTTTCCTCCTCTAATTTCCCTCGTTCCAGGAGCTGAGAAGTTGATGGGGAAACCAATCAGTATGCAAATTCCTGCTCTGTTGGGAAATGATCCTGGGGAACTCTCAGAGGGCATTCTGCCAGCCCTTCCACCGGCCCCCCGCCCCACCCTGGGGCTCTCTCACCAGCAGGGGCCTGACCCTGATCTTTCCTGCAAGTTCCGTCTGGCACGCGGGTAACCCTGAGTGGGTTGCAGGATGACTGCAGAGACCTAAGCCTCCCAGGCAGAGAATGAACTGGCCCCCATCGAGAATGAACTGGCCCCCATCAAGACGTCCCTGCCCACTTCCCAGCCTGAGGAAAACCCAGCCGTCCTTAAAGATGCAGGGACCTAAACTAGGGGCAGGAGAGCTCTCCCAGGGCCCCCCAGTACTGCTCACACCCCAAACACAGCTAGTCTCCTCTAGGGTGGGGTGCGGATGCTGCTGGGAAGAGGTCACCTCTCACCACTGCAGCTGACACTCACTTCCTCCCTCTTCCCACTGGCAAAGCTCTGTGCCCACCCACCACCCCCATGTTCTCCTGGGAAAGCCAGTGTGTCTCCCCTACACAGAAGGAGGTTCTGGGCAGGTCTCTGTTGGAGGTAGAGCGAGCAACAGATTCAATGGGACAGAACTCTCGGAGAGGGAGTGTGTGCTGTCAGCCTGAGCTCTGGACACAGCTGGTCCTCCGGATGCATGCCCCCCAAAGAAGGCAGGCCAAGGGTTACCACGTCTGCCCCAGGGTGTCTCAAACCTCTGGCTCATTCCCCCCCAGAACATAGCAGAGTGGGTGGAATAGAGGGTGGTGAGTAAGAGCCTGTTCTAGGGACCTCTTCATTCATGGGGAGGGTGTGGGAGATTTGGCTGAGACAGGAAGTAGGGCCCTGCAATTAAGGAAACCCAAGCCATCCCAAGGCTGTGGTATGTAAATCCTTCCAGCTAGTTCCTGGAGGGGGAGTAGGCACCCAGCTGTCACCCTGGGGTGTGGCCTCTTGAAGCCCAGCTGAAGGCAGCTGCTGGCAATCCTAAACTGATCGCTCATTGAAGAAACGGCTGCAAAACTAGGTGGGAGAAAAGGATCAGGCAACCCCACCCCACCTGTACTGAGCTGGCATGGAGCTAGGAGGACAGGTCACTGGGAAAGAGTCCAAAGGCTCTGAATCTATCTGGCTGCTCTCCAGAAAGGAGCCTTGCAAAGGCTGGGGCCACGGTGCTCTGCCTGCCACCTGCCGGAGCCTTCTGGTATGACTGCCTATGGAGCAGGGGGCCAGCTAGGCCACCGAAGCCACCAGCACTGGCCTGAACAAAGGGCCTGAAGACAAAGATCTTCAACAGAACCTGAAAACACGAATCTAAAGAGAATAATATGGAAAGTAAGTTCAAAGTCAAAAACATGTGATTCTTAATGGCATCTGCAACTCCACCCCAGAAAGCAACACCAGGGGTCCCAGTGGTGCCACCTACAAAGTTTAAAGCCCCAGAAAAATTGCAACTGTTCTAGGTAACAAATTACCCAAATAAAATTCTCAGGAACTGGAGGAGAGGGGGCGGGGGGGGGGGGGGGGGGGGGGGGGGGGGGGGGGGGGGGGGGGGGGGGGGGTGATGGGAGGAAAGAAAGAACACAAAAATTCGTTTTTTTTAATTATCTGAAAGATGAAGTCACAATGAAATCCATGTGTTTTATAACGCTTTGACCTTCCCTTTGGCTCAGCAATCCCACTGCTAAGAATTTATCCTACAAATACTTAACATACTTGCACAATGCAGTGTGCAAAACACTAAGACCACAAAAGATGGCAAACAGCTCCGATACCATCAACAGCAAACTGGTTAAATACATCTTGGTACACACATGCAATGGAATTATTGAGTGGCCAACAGAAATAACGAGACAGCTGCATCTTTAGCACATTCTCTAAGCTATATTGCTAGATGAAAAACATAAGATAGCACTGTCGTATGCTACCATCTTGATAAGAGACACTGTTATGTGCGCACATGACTCACGTGTGTACAAGTTGCTCTGGAAGGGTAGCTGGTAGCTGAGGGACAAGTGACTTACCATTGCCTACACTCCAGTACCATTTGAATGTATGCCATTTGAAAGACTCTCCTTTCAGGGATCATCTCTATTGTGTTACTAGAGAAGTTTCTCTGAACGTTTAGAGTACCTGAATGCATGCCATGTGCATGTATTGCCTGTTCAAATTAATAACATTAAAGGCCCCTTGGAGTATAGAAGTATGGCGGGCAGGGGTGGAGGTGGGGCTCTGAGGCAGGTTGTATTGGTCAGTGGTCTCCAAGGTTTAATTCTTGTACACAAACAGTAAAAACTTAGAGCACATATACCCCCACCCTGTACATGTTGCTAAACCATGGTAATTGCCAGTTTTGAAGAAAAGAATGGTCAAATATCAACAATTGCTTATGATTCAACCTAACATTTATAACTTCTCTATATATATGAATGAACTAATATTTACGCTACTTCATAGCATACTCAAAGCCTGAAAGTAAATATAAAGACCTGATATATTCTTCCTGCCACTCCACCCTCCCCCCATGAGCCACCCTCCACACCTGCCCCAGAGTGAGGGTCAGAATCAACTGACCACAGCCCAGCTCAGCAGTGAGTACATCTTTACAGAAGCAAGTTTTTCCAAAGTGAAAGCTGTTTCAAATCATGAAGCTCAGCACTTACAAAATTCAGACACAATAGCATTAATGTTGGTTAACACGAGCATGGCATCGCCATCCCTTCCCCTCATTATCTCTGCATGTCCCGTGCACGTCACATTCCCAGGAGCTGACTCACCAGCCTGGGAGAAACAGAGCAAAGCAGCACAGTGGCTCTCTCCACACTGCACCCAAACCAGAGCACTGCCCTGGAGCTGAGCTTCCGGTGTGAATTTGTAGTGTAATAATGTAATCTGAAGTAAGGTTGAAGGGCAGAGAAATCAGAAAAGCAAAACCTAAGTCACAGACTATTTCAAAACAGCCTACCTACTGCTGTCAAGCTCAGACCATTTCACACTCGCCTGATTCCCTTATTACTGCATAGGTCGGGATGTCAAGAATGTTCTTTATAGAATATTTAACTTATGTCACCTCAGCACCCAAAGGCTCAAGATTGGAGTTGGAAATAATTCTGATGCCTGCTTCCTATTCTTTCAAAGAACGGGATTCTTTTTTTCCTAAGCAGTGTAAATTCAGTTGTAGGGAGAACGTTAACCTACTTTTTGGTCACTTCCTTAGAGCACTCTGAAGACCCCAGGAAATGTGGCTGTGAAAGTCCATGCTCCCAACCCACAATGGCCTTGTCCAAATTCATGACACTTCCCTTCAGTCCCTCCTCGCCCCACGTGGCTCATCTTTTACTTTCTGGGTTGTTCCTGCAAAGCTCCTGTGGGCAACTTGTAGGCTCTGAGGGTGTTTAGAACTTTTTGGGTTTGAGTAGAATACACTTACTTCCTCAGTCCCCTGAAAAAGCATACTTGTGATTCCCTAGGAAGCTTTGTACAGATACCATCCTCCCAGGATAAGAAATAAAACCTAACTACCAAGTGTCTGGGCTTCTAATCTGGTGAAGGCATGCTCAGGAGGCACCTTCTCGGTGATCCAGGCAGTCATTCAGCTCAGGGGTCGCTGATGGGGACTGCTAAGGTGGGGTGATTTAGGTCACCCAGCAAACTACCTCTACCACATGTTATACATGGGTACTATGAGGGCCTCAGCCACTTAGATGAACGTGTCCTTCCATGGTAGTGCCTTTCTTCTTTCAATCAATGACTTGACCAAAGTCATTACCTTCTTTTCTTTTAAAGTCAAGCAAACTTATTTTATAATGGAGGTCTCAAGTACCACAAGCATGACAGGAGGTATCCTTTGGTGCCTTTTCCTAAACCACCCCAATGTAGGGAACTTCTCTTGGGACTTGGAAATCTCCAGTACACCTGGCCAAGTAACAGGAAACTGGAGGTTCCAATGATCAGTAATTAAACTTCATAGAGAAAGTAAGTATAAAGCAAGCAGCCTGGCTAACTGTGATCATATAGAAATGTGGGTGTATTCACACATATATAGATACGTTTTTAAATAATATATCTTTTTAAGAGCAGTCCTGCTATCTTAATCTTAAGCAAATGTCAAACTATGAGAGTAAGAACTACTGTATTTTCAGGTTTGCCATGTACTTTACACAGAGTTAAGGAAGCTGTAGGTATATCCCACTCCTCCTTCCCACAAAGGAGACACACTGACCAGGATATAGCATGCTTCTGGTTTCCACGGTTTCTAGTTTGTTTGTTTGTTTAAAGGAACAATCTAAACATCAGAAACTATTTCCTTAAAAACCCTAACACTGGCATTCTGCTACCAAAGACACAGCCAACAACATCTAAAACAAAACAAAGTTTATTTGAGAACAAGAGTGAAGGCTTTTGCACATCTGACAAGGCAGAATTGTTTTGATAATAGACACCACCCATATTCAGCTCTACCAATATTATCACAAATGGAACGTATTTTTTCTAGCAAAGATATGGGCATAAGTAAAGGACTATGACTAAATAGAGGCAAAGGAAAGGTGAGGCCCAAATCTTACCCCTTAGACTGATTCACAGCACAATTTAAATCCCACCGTCCAGTGTCCTAATGCAGTGGTTCTCAACCTGGCTTCCTATCAGAATCCCAGTGACTCTCTGAAAGGAAACCCCGTAACTAGATTGCACGCTAGTCCAGAGACTCGGGGGACCCAGGCATCAGAATTTTTTTAAGCTCGCCAGGTGATGCCAATGTGCACCAAGGTAGACAACCACTGTTCCAGAAGCAGATAATTATCAGCGAGTTCCTCAGCCCATCAGCCCCACAAGGAAGGGAAATCTGTTGGGCATTGATGGCTCTCTTGATTATTTCATTCTACTCAAGAATTCCATACATTATCCATTTTGGGTACCACGTTGAGCCTTTCCATATGCCTTAATAATTTTAAGAGCATTATTTAATCAGGCAAATACCAGCAAAGAGAGAAAAGATAGAAAAAGAAATTTCCATAAGGCATGATACAAATAAATAAGTGAAAAAACAATCTCAGGTCTAAAAGCACGAGAAGTCAAAGCCTGTGAAATTTTATTTATACAAAAGTAAAAATATCTATTTTAAAAGGACTGATTTAAATTTATTTTCAGCTTTTCCTATTCCTTGAACATGAAACTGCCTCCAACCCAGAAAGATTTAAGATAGGTAATTATTAAATAAACACTCTTTACCTTTCCCCTGCAAAAAAAGGAGACAAGTTCCCCATTTTATTTGCAGTAAACCAGATTACTTTCGGTTAAGAATATTGGCAACTCCACGAAACAGATTATCAGGTATGTCAGCAGGAAGAGATGAGCTGTACAAAGGCATTACAAAAAAAGTTCCAAAAGAAAGTAAGATGGTAAAAAAACAATAGAGAAATGATAAAACACAAACAAAATAAGAGAATGCCAGGTATTTACAGCCTCCCTCGGAAATGTGACCCGTGTTCTACTTTCGGCCTAAAACCAAAGCAGAGACCATTTCCCGACGGGTGTCACAGATGAAGCTGGTGCCAGCCAGTTTGTAGGGAGACATGTGTTCCAAAAAGGGAGAGATTCAGTTAGCAAGCAACGTGCTGGGATTCTAACCATGGCCTGGTCTTCCTGCAGTTCTGTTACTAAAAATGACACAAAGTAAATGATCCAATGTGGTCTTACGAAAATGACTTGTTCATCACGACATTTCAGAACAAACTACTCAGTCACAGGCACTGGGTCCGGGAAAGCAGAGGTGGGTGGCCACACACTCAGGTGAGGTCAGAGGAGGGAAGCAGGGCTCTACAGCCTGGAGGCTTCTGCACTAATGAGTCTTCTAATAGTCCTAAAGAGAGAAAAACAAAGTCCCCATTTATTCTCAACAGAACACTAGTTTGATAAAAAATAAACATACAGACATGCATACATACATATAAAACAACTCTGCTGAGGGATTTTTCTGTAGCTAACGAATCTATCTTGCATGTAATGTACAATATTTCATATCTGAAAATGGCCTGTCTTGAGTCCACCAAGGGACTGAAACACCAATTCTGCCCTAATTATCAGACATCCTGAGCTCACCAGCCAGAAAAAAAAAAAAAAAGCTAGTATTAACAATTCATTATTGAATCAAAGAGAAGTTCTCTTCAGCAAAAATATAAAACCCTTCTCTCTCTCTCTAAAATATAAAAAAGTAACACTTAAAAGTTGAAGTGTAAGGGATGCCGGGATAGCTCAGAGGTTGAGCTCTTGCCTTGCAATCTCAAGGTCCGGGGTTCGACTCCTATCCCCAGCCCGTGCAACCCCCCATGCTGAACTGTGGCACAAATGGTAACCACCAGAATGCACAGTGATGAAGGTTCTCACCTCCCATGTGGGAGAACCCCAGTTCAGTTCCTGCCCAGCACGGCCCCACATCCACCTGTGTGGAATGAAACCATGTCATAACTAATGATGTACAACTATGGAGACTGCTCTGGGCCCTTTCCGCTTCTCTCTCTCTCTCCCTCCCCCTCTTCCGCCTTCTCTCAAAACAACAAAATAAATATTTTTTTTAAAAAGTTAAAGTGTGTACAGATGGACACCCCAGATTTTAAAACAGAGTTGTGACCCCAGACTGCGAACATTCAAGCTCTGAAGACGAATACATTTTCCTAATCATTTATAAGATTACCAGCCTCTCTGAAATGGACAAGCTGATACTTACAGCTCGTGGTTTTTTGTTTAACTTCAGATCAATCCTGTATAAAAAAGATAAAAGATATTTGCATTTTAATTTATAGAAGGAATCCAAGAATCAGCTACTGCATAGGGCACAAGCTATAACAAAGACTATTTGGTTAAGTAAAATCCACATTCTTCATTAGACTATATCATATTTAGTTATTTATCCAGATATTATTAAGCAAGTATTTTAAAACATAAGCAAATACTCTTGCTACAAGGCAAACTTAGATGACTCAAAAACAAATATAGAGCAGTTATGAAAGCCATATAATTTTTTTAAATTACACGTTAAAAAGAGATTGGATTAAGAGGGCATGCTCTATGTTAATGTGTTAGCTCTGTAACTATACGTTGATAATCACTGAAACACACAGTGATTAAGAACAGGAAAGAGATTAGAAGTTTGTATTTCTGGACATGAAACACAAAAGAAACAAATTTCAATTTTTAAATCTTTCCAAAGTAAAATATCAAGATCTTAAACTATTAATCTCCTTATGAAGCAAAGCCAGAAAATCAATTTAAATAAGAATTAAAGGAAAAGTTATCTATTTTAAAGCAATTAAAATGCATAAAAGTGAAGTTTACTTAATTTTGCTGAAGTTATTAAATAAAATGTTACCTCCATCTTGTTTTTCTGTTTTTAAAAAATACTTCCCAGCCTAACCTAATATACATACCTACAATTAAACAGATAAACTATGGGTTAGAAAGGTCTCAAAAAGGCATATTGGTCTCTACACACTAAACAACACAGCACAAATACTAATTCAAATCAAACTTACTCAAAGTCATAATCAAACATGCCAGACGGGCTGAGGGGCAGCATTTGAAAGGAAGAAAGCAATAGAAATTAATATACTAATTGAATAAATTAGTTGATTAGCCACCCTAACAAGATTTGTAGAAACAAAATCAGCTTTAAGAATCTTAAGTCATAAAGTTTCAAACATCAAAGCACCAAAGATTTTGTGGTTGGGGGATTCCTTTCTCTCAATGGTTTTCATATCAGAAGAACAGACTTATGAAAGAGTCATTTCATTAGAAACTAGATACCTGCAGTCCTTGTATTAGCTGCCAAATTCAGAGTTAGAACTTTGAAAATATTTAATTGTAGTGACAAATATAATTAGGGCATTAGAAGAAATAGAGAAAGAAGGGTTTAGTCATATATGAAAGGTGCTTTGAAGACATTACTAACAACTCAGCACATTTGCAGTAAAATAAAAGATAAAAACACTATACATTTTTTTAAAAAGAAAATATTTTGCAACTTTTAACTCAAGTTATATGTTCTACTCATGTCCAGGGATCATGGTACTCCTTTTCTACAGCATTCACTCTAGAAGCCAAGGGTCGAATGAATAAACTTCTGTGATAGGTGAGTCTTGTTCCAGAAACTGCAGAGCCTGTACTGGTGGTGGCAGTTAACTGTTTATGTCAGGAATGCAATTATGAAACACCAAAGTCTGCAGTGACCCTATGAAAACAAAGGAAAGTTGACACCCACAGCACCCAAGTCTCAGGGATATGGATGGGAAGAGTATGAGGAGAAGGTCATTTGGGGCCATCCCTGCTAACAGACCATGGTCTGGGCAGACCTCTGTAACAAACATGATCCACAGCATGACACCAGCTTCACAGGTGGCATACCTTTCCAACAGACAAGTGGTAAAACAACATGTGCACAATGTCTGTCTTTTCTTACTAGCCAATGTCTGCAAGAGTGAAGCTGGAAGAAAACTTAACTTCAATATCCCTTATGCAATAGTTTCACTCAAGACTTTTGGGAAACAGTATATAATAAGTGTACAAACCAAGAACTATCAAAAATTTAACTTTCAACCTCACTTTGTTCACAAATTAAAGTAGACTGTAACTACTTATGAAAACTTTACAAACTACCTAAAAGAATTCTAGAGTTTGGTATAGTTTATCTAAAAGAGAAGCTTTAAGTTATTAATTTAACTTTTTTCTTTAAAGATACTGGAACTTAATCATTCAGATATCATGTAAAATATAAAAATTCAGAACAGTGTAATCATTGAATAATGCTAAAAGTTATTTGATAAATTTTCATATTCCTTAGGAGAACAAATTCAAAAGTAATTCCTTTTTGCTAAAGTACCATATTTATTTCTGCTTTGCTTTTCTCACTACTGAACAGTGACTGGCACATAAGTAGGAACTCAGGCATTTGGTGAAATAATTTACAACTGACTTCACATGACTATACGGGCTGTGGCACACTAGAGGAGAAACAAGTACTGTACTGGGTAAAACTTACAAATCTGTTCAAAGTGCTCCACCCTCACCTCCACTCTGTCAGACCCAGAGACAGTAGTCAGGGGGTGAGGGGTTTGGGCCATTTTCCTGACTGAAGCTGTCAGGAATCTGAGACCTTTAACTGACCACTGAGGTGCCTGCCATTCAGGTGCACAGAACCTGTTTTCCCCAGAATCAGCTCCACACTGCTCCCTTGAGGCAGGCAAGTATCTCAGTCCAAGGGAGAAGCCCAGCCTGATTAAACCAGGAAAACAACCAAAAGATCCTGCTTTCCAAACAGAAAACACCATTTGTGAAAACAATAACACCAAGGATCTTTATGAATCCCAGTATTTTTTTCTGGCAGGAGTTAGCTTCAAGGGACAGGAGAGAGAAGGGTAGGAAGAAGTGCTGTTCCTATGGAAATCTAGAAACCTGCAAGGAGTTAGTTACGTTTAATGCCTAATTCCATTTTACCATCAGCTGACTGTGTCCCTAAGGAAAATAAAGTATTATCTGAACTAAACAATAGCTATCTAGAGAGTTTATTTATATCAGTAACAGAGAAAAAAAGTTCCAGAAACTTTCATGGAATTTGCCCCCTACTCTAGACACTCTGAAATAGGAAAAGCATCAATACTTAAAATTACACTGTAGTTAATTTTAAAAAGCCAACACAAAGCATGACATTTAATTATCTTGACAATTAAGAAAATATTTTTAAGAGCATGGTTCTCTGCTACTGTTTCGTAATAAGCTAGCATTGGTCCTATCACATGATCAAACAACATGTAGCCTTACAACAAATCAAAGGTACGTAATTTTTGCTACTTCTTATTGCACATATGAGATAGGCATGGTGATCTGTGGTTTATATAATAGAAAAATGTTATGCAGCAGTCCTTAGTCACTATTTGGAGGAAATACTATTTTTGCAGTCTAAAATCTACCACCACCGACAGGAAAAACTCTTAAAAGAACTCAATTACGGGATGCTGGCAAGCTCAGCAAGGCAAGCTCAGCAAATTGAGCTTGCCATGCAACTGTGAGGTCCAGGGATCGATACCCAGCCCCGGCCCATGCCAACCCAAATGCTGAACTGCGGCACAACTGGTAACCACTGGAATGGCAGCGAAGATTCTCGCCTCCTGAGGCCTCCAGTTTGGTTCCCGCCCCGCACGGTTCCACATCCACCTGTGTGGAATGAAACTATATCACAAGTAATGATGTACAGCCATGGAGATTGCTCTGGGCCCTCCCTCCTTTTCTCGATCTCTCTGTTTCTCACTTTCTCTCAAACAATGAAATAAATCTTAAAAAAAAGAAAATTAAATCAGTTGATGCCAAGAGGCTTAAACCAGTTAGTTAATTCTAGATCATCTGCGTGTGCCATACCCATGGAGCTAACAATTTGATAGGTTGGGTGCACGAAGGAATATCCTACATGTCTGTAAAGCAACCTGCTCCAGGAGCAAACTGGAGCACAGGAAACCCCGCCCACCCCTTGCCAACCACCTTTCACCTCCTCAGCACCAGGCTGAGGAGCAGCACAAAAGCTAGCCTATGGATACCTGGTTTCCATGCCTCGAGGCCAGGACAAGATTCCTCACTCTAGGAACCCTCCCTAAGTGCAGCTGTGTAATTTCCAACTATCTGAGTTAACAGGCCCTGCATTAATATACAAACCCCAAGCACCTTCCTTTTTTTGTTTGTTTTTTGTTTGTTTGTTTTTTTGAACTGAACTGGGGGAGCCTCACCGCGTTTGGGAAGCACACCCCAGTTCAGCATGTGAGTCCGCCTGGGCCGGAGCCGGGATTTGATCCTCGGTCCTCGGGGCTTCAATGTGAGCGCTTAACCCGCTGAGCCATCCCAGCTTTCCCTCAAGCACCTTTCCAGGTGACACCTGACCTCTCTGTCCATTGATGTCATTCCTATCTCATGCACTGCAAAAAATCACAGTGGACAAATGTTATCTAGGAAAGCACTCTCACATCTTACAGGCTTTATATTGTTCCTCTGAGATCTAAAATCAGCATACTGTAGATTACGTAAAAACAGAAATCACAAGCAACCCAAAAACTTGTATTTAGAAAGAAAAAAGGCAAGTCAGATCAGTTCTCTCCATTCATGAGGGAGTAGGCAGGAATCAGGAGTAAGAGCAAAGAACTTTATCCCATTTTGGAGCTTCCCAACATGGACCAGTGGCATTTTTCAAATACTGTTACACAGGTCCCGTTTCTATTTCCCATTTTCCACTTCTTAAGGATTCCAAATTCACCATATCAAACATAGTTTTTGTGGACTAAAATTCTTCTCCACTAGAAACATTGTGAAAGCTGTCCTCCTGCATGGTTTCACTAATGTTCACCGACTCCTCTCTTAGAAAGAGAAAAATTAGTCTGTTTTGTTTGGACCAATGAAACTTCTTCCCAACAGCAACATAAGGACTGAACCAACCTTGAAGAATTTTTATTCCAGTAAAGTCCCTTCATAGCAATGGTCATGGAAGCTTTGGGTGGTGGGGGTGGGTTGGAGGGTAGGGGGGTAAGGGTGGGGATGGGGGTGGTCCCTGCCACTGACCTGTGCCGGTTTTTATTCTTTCGTTTTTTATGGCTGCTGTGATGACTCCCTGAGGAAGTAGAAGACGCAGCCTTCTGAGGTTTCACTCCCTGCACAGAACCATCCAGATCCTCGGGGTCCTCCTGGCTCGGCTCATTTTCCTGATTGTGGAAGTCTGGAGAAGTGTCACTTTCTGTCCCACTTCCTGGTTCCCCTGGAGAGAGGAAACACAGGTCCCCAGAAACATCATTAGTACTCCTCAGGCAATCTGTCAGGCAGGATAGCCTTTTTTGAGCACTAGTGTGCAGGAAAAGCCTATATTGCCATCCTCAATGACCAGACCTTCAAATTGACAAGAAAAGGCATACAGTCAAGGCATCACAGCTACCAGAGTTCCTGAAGAACATGTCATCTGAAACAGGGTAACCAGAGGCAACAGAGCTAAGGACAGCTGGGAGATGGGGCCATACAACCAGGATAACCTCAATGCAGAAAAGTTCTTTAAACAGAGACCACACTGATGGGATTAATAATTAAACAAGAAGCATTACCAAAGCCATGTCTTTGGGAGGTGAGGGATGACCTTAAAAAAACTTCCTAGAGCTGGCCTTGGTTCTTTCCCCCAAACCACACAGGAATCCTGTCTTTCTATCTTTCTATCAAGGGGCCCATGAGGAAAACAGCAATACCTCAGTTACTCTGAGAAGTCTTAAGAATGTTATTTTTAAAAAGAGTAAAATGCTCTTTAGCTGACACATATTCCCAATTTTAAAACATCCCTTACATATATTAAACAAGCAAATTCAAGAATAATTTGTATAAATATATATTTTTCAAGAATAATCACAGGCATTTTGGTAAATGTATATATTTTTTTGAAAGGAACTTCTTGAAACTCTAATAGATAAGAATACGGGAAGACTTTCACTGCATTTAACTGTTGAAGGATCCTAAATAGTTACATTATCTGCTTCCAAAACTTGTCAAAAGAGGTTATATGGACAGCAGGACCAGGGGTCAGTTTTCGTCCTTTTATGTCTTTGGATTATAAACTGCTGGGAAGAGACTTCAAATTGAGTAGCACATGAATACAGTAAGTAAAAGAAAAAGATGGGGGATGCCAGGATAGCTCAGTGGCTGAGTGCTTATCTTGCATTTGCGAGGTGTGGGGTTCAGTTACTAGCCCTGGCCCGTGCAAACCCATATGCTAAACTGTACGTAATTGGTAACCCCCAGGATGGCTCGGTGGCCAACGTTCTCCCCTGTCATATGGGAGGCCCCCAGTTTGGTTCCTCCCCCATGCGGCCTCATATCCACCTGTGTGAAATAAAACCATGTCACAACTAATGATGTACAACGATGAAGACTGCTCTAGGCCCTCTCCCTTCCTCTGTCTCTGTCTCTGTCTCTCTCTCTCAAACAATAAAATAAATCTTTAAAAAAAAAAAGAAAAGAGAGAGAGAGAGAGAGAGTGATGGCCCTCAAAAAACAAAGGAGAAACCAAATCTCAGAAAGCATTAAACTCTATTTTTGAACACTTTACAAAAACAACAGAAGAGGGAGCTATAAAGCTATGAATCTAGAAAAAGTATATTGCCCAATTGGACCTTTTGAAGTTAAGGAAAATGGATTTGGATTTAATATAAAAATTTGCAAAAGGACTTCAAAACTTACCACAAACTACAGTAACCAAGACTGTGGCGTACTTGCATAAGAACAGACATACAGGGGAAGCCGGGACGGCTCATTGGATTAAGTGCTCACTTTGCAGCGCTAGGAACCAAGGATTGAATCCCAGCCTCGGCCCATGTGGATCCACATGCTGAACTGGGGTGTGCCTCCGATGCAGGAGGCCCCCAGGCCCGGTTCCCGCCCTGCATGGCCCCCCACCCATCTGTGTGGAATGAAACCATGTCGAAAACTGATGATGCATAACTATGAAGACTGCTCTGGGCCCGCCCCCCTCCTCTCTCTCTCTTTCTGTCTGTCTCTGTGTCTCTCTGCTTCTGTCAAAAACAATAAAATACATCTTTAAAAAAAAAAAGAACAAACATACAGACCCAAGGAAGAAAATTCAGAGTCCAGATATAAACTCATAACATTTATGATCAACTGATTTTCAACAATAGTATACTGATCAATCTGTCCCTTCTAACATTGAAGGGACAATTCTATTAAAAGACATTGATGAGTAAAATGAACTATTTATTCATTTTGGCCCCAATGCAATGGGAGTATTCGACATATTCTATAAGGTAAGCACACATGTGCATATGTACATGTGTAAACACATATATACAATGTAAACTGAATCAAAGCGCTATGAATGGAGAATCCAACTATATTACCTCTCTGAGGAGGTAACATCCCAAGCAGTAACCTATGTCCCAAAGTACTGATATGGACATTAAGTATCATGGGAATCAGAGAAGAAAGAGTGGATTATTCAGGAAAAGGTTCATTGAACAGGTGGACTTTAAACTGGACCTTGAAAAATGAGAAGCCAAAATAAGTACAAACAATAGCACATGCAAACGTGAAGAGGTGAAAAAACACAAGGTAAATCTGGGACAAAGGAATCAAACAACATCACTTAGACAGAAAGCTTGAGAAATGATAGGTGAAATGGAATGACAGGTTAAGAGGACTCATAAATGTCAGATCAAGGGATTTCGTAGGGAGACAGTATGAAGTAACAGCTGAAGAACAGACTTGTTGCTTAACCTTTCTGAGCCTGTTTCACATTTGTAAAATGAGAACTCTTTATATTACTTGTTGAGTATCTCTCCTGGACCAGGCACTGGGCTAGACATTGGGGCTGCAGCGGTGCTCCTTGTTTTCAAGGAGCAGCTTTAAGGATTAAATGAGCAATGCAAATAAAGTGTTTGCTTAGTGTCTGGAACACAGTAAGTGCTCAAATCTCAGTATCTTTGAGATCTACAAGCACGTAAGTCAAATTCTAAACATTTAAACAGTAAATACTATTTGCAGTAAAACAGTTGTTAGCAGGACATAACAAGGCAATGCTATCAAGAAACTCTGAATAGAGAAGTGGCATCCAACAATGAACAGACTCTCAGTTAAGCGGTACCCATAGGGATTGATAGATGCCAGACAAATGTTAAGTGGACTCTCTGTTAAATGGAACTCAAGCAACTAGCATTCTAGATTAAACACTCTTAAAATACAAAGTGAGGGGAAGCCGGATGGCTCAGTGGGTTAAGTGCTTCCTTTGCAGCCCCGGGGACCAAGGATCGAATCCTGGCCCGGCCCGTGCAGCCCCATATGCTAAACTTGGGAGTGCCCCCACTTCAGTTCTCACTGGGGTGAGACCCTGGCCCAGTTCCTGCCCTGTGCAGCCCCGCACCCACCTGTGGAATGACTATGTGGAAAAACCAATGATGTGCAACTATGGAGACTGTTCTGGGCTCTGGACCCTCCCCCTTCTCTCTATCTCTGTATCTCTCTCTCTCTCTTTCTCTGTCAAAAACAATAAAAACAGGAAAGCTGGGATGGCTCAGAGGATTAAGCGCTCACTCCGCAGCCCCGGAGCCCAAGGATCAAATCGCGGGCCCGGCCCATGTGGACCCATATGCTAAACTGGGGTGTGCCCCCAGTTCAGTTCTTGCTGGGCCTATGAGGGAGACTCCTGGTCCAGTTCCTGCCCTGTGCAGCCCCGTGCCCACTTGTGGAGTGAAACTATATGGAAAACTAATGCTGTCAACTATGGAGACTGCTCTGGGCCCTCCCCCTTCTCTCTGTCTCTCTCTGTCTCTCTCCCTGTCAAAACACAATAAAAATAAATCTTAAAAAAAACAACAACAATAAAAATAAAAATAAATCTTTAAAATACAAAGTGAGACACA